>LPNX010985419.1:175646-275389 GCA_001517045.1 Pseudotsuga menziesii
TTTCCATTGGCTAAGAAACCACGAACCAGGGGCATCTAAGCCGTCAAAATCACCCGAGGATCTCACCCGGCCTGGACCTCACCAACCCTTAACATGGTTGGATTTTTTGGTATCCGACGGGATTAGAACTGACGACCTTTCAACTTAGGGGGCGTCTTAACCATACCCCACCACCAACTGTTCTACATCTCGTGGATTAATTTACAATACTTATAAAACAAAAATTATAGAATTTTTTAGAGTTGAAGGCTTTTACAATAATATACGCATTAAGAGTTCAATATATTACTTACAAAAATTGATCATAGGTGGGGAGGATGAAATAGAGAAACCAAGGAGGAAACCAACAGAGCACAAAGGCTCGCTCAAACAAACAGGAGGAGAAACACTCAACTCAATTGTATTCAGGAATAATTGTTACATATATAGAAAACAAATTAGCTAAACTAGATCCAATAAATGTGGATTAGATCCACTAGCATCGGAGTTGTTTGAACAAGAACCCTAGATATAGAAAACATAAGAATATATTTCTGCATAATATCTAACAACCTCCCTTAATGGAGAAATGGATTATTGACAACATATAATTTCTTCCTAAGATCCTCAAAATGGATCCTTCCAACATGCTTAGTAAACACATCAACAACATTTTCACTTGTGTTACAATAGATGAGTTCAATTTCTTGAGACTCGATCTTTCCTCTGACAAAATGATGCTACAGCTCAATATGTTTAGATCTAGCATGATATCCTGGATTGTGTTCCAGCTTAATTGAGCTTTGATTGTCACACTGGATTCTGGTAGCTTGTTTTTGTTGTGTTCCAACCTCTTCAAGAATGCGCCTTAACCAAATGGCTTCACAAGTGGCACTGGTTAAGGCTTTGTATTCAACTTATGTGGATGATAAAGAAACAGTTGGTTGTTTCTTACTACTCCATGGTATGAATCCCAAACCAATGTTAAATGCATATCCAGAAGTGTATTTTCTGTCATCAAGATTTCCTGCCCAGTCATAGTTAGAGTAACTTTCCAACTGAACATCAGATACATCAATATATAAAAGACTATAATCAACCGTTCCTTTTAAATATCTTAGGACCTGCTTTGCATCTTTCCAATGTGTTTCTCCCGGCTTAGCCAAGAACTGACCAAGGATGCTAACAGAATATGATAGGTATGGCCTTGTAGTAGTGAGGTAGTTCAGAATGCCCACTAGTTGACGATACAAAGTACCATCAACTTCTTTAGATCCATCATTGTTGTATAATTTGACATTTTGATCCAAAGGAGTGGATACAGATTTGCATTCACTCATTTGAAACCTGTCAAGTATTTCCCTTGCATATTTGCTTTGAGTGATGAATGTTTTACCAGATTCTCTCCAAAAAGCAAAGCCTAAACAATAATGTAAGTCACCAAGTTCTTTCATTTCAAATTCCCGTGACAAATTACTTTTAATATCTGCAACTAATTGATATGCTCCACCTATAATGATAAGATCATCCACATATAGGGATATCAAGCAAACATTTCCCTGTTTATCTTCTTTAATATATAAACTTGAATCATTTTTACTTTTGAGAAATCCTTGCTATTTGAAGAAGTGTCAATCTTGATATACCATGATCTAGGAGCCTGTTTCAGTCCATAGATCACTTTCTTTAACCTGCACACAAGTTGCTCCTGTCCTTTCTGAACAAAACCTTTAGGTTGCACTAAGTATACTTCCTCTTTTAAATCACCATTTAGAAAAGCAGATTTGACATCTAACTGGTGTATTCTCCAGTTATATTTAGTAGCTAATGCAACTAACAATTTGATGGTGTTTAACTTAGCTACCGGTGCATATGTCTCTTCAAAGTCAATCCCTTCTTGCTGAGAATGACCTCTTGCAACTAATCTTTCCTTGAGCTTGTCAATACTACCATCTGCTTTAAGTTTAGATTTGAATAGCCATTTTGATCATATGGGTACTTTATCTTTGGGTAATTCTACTAAATCCCAAGTTTTGTTTCTCATAATAGAATTATATTCTTCATTCATTGTAGTTACCCATTCTTCCTTATCTTTGGCTTGTTCATTATTTAATGGCTCTATGACATTCATTATACTAGTCATCAGGGCATAATCTCTAAACTTTACTGGAGGACGAGTTTGACGAGATGACCTTTTAGGTACTACAGTACCTGTTGGAGTTCCATCCATGATTCTTCTGTCTTCTGTTGTTTCATCATTTGAGGCAGTATCACTCATGCTTGATTCTTGTTCCTAAACTTACTGCTGTTCTTGCACATGCTGCTGATCCTGCACTTTTTGAAGGATTTTATCTATTATAAAATGCTCATCCGGGATCAGTTCTTCATTAGCATTATTCATCTTGCTACACATATCTGTATTTTCATGAAATACAACATCTCTAGTAGCAATCAATTTGTGTGAACTAGGATGAAAGAGTTTATATGCTTTCTGATCATCACAGTAGCCAACAAAGATACATTCTAATATGGATTTTGCATCCAATTTCCTTCTATCATCTTTAGGTATGTGTGTAAAATCCCTAGAACCAAATATTCTTAAATGACTAATTTCAGATAGCCATAAAAGACTTCAAATGGGGCTTGAAGTTCTAGTTTCTTTGTTGGAATCCTATTCTTTAAGTACATAGCAGTGTTAATTGCTTCAGCCCAAAATCCATTAGAAATGTTCCTACCTTCGAGCATGCTGCGAGCACATTCTACCAATGTTCTGTTTTTCCTTTCAGCAATACCATTTTGCTGAGGTGTATTTGTGACTGTGAATTGTTGTTGGATTCCATTTTCTATACAGTATCTTCTGAATTCTCTAGAAGTGTACTCACCACCTTGGTCTGATCTGAGGATTTTAATGTATTTACCTGTCTGCTTCTCAACTTTGATTCTGAATTCCTTGAAGTATTCTAAAACATCGCTTTTCCTTTGGATGAAGTAAGCCCATGTGAACCTGGATCTGTCATCAACAAATATAAGAAAATACCATGCACCACCAAGTGATCTGGTCTGCATAGGTCCACATACATCAGTGTGTATCAGTTCAAGGAGTTCAATCTGCCTCTTCTCTTCATGGTTAGGAAATTCATTTTTGTGTTGTTTTCCCAGTGTACATGCAACACATTCAATATGATCATTTTTAATGACAGGAAGACCCTCAACCATCGACTTTTTCTGTAATAACATGATATCATTGTGATTGAGGTGCCCATACCTTTGATGCCACAATTCAACATCTGAAATAGTTGATGCTGCTAGTGCCTAATGGTTTCCCTTGATTGCATCCAGCTTGTACAATCCACCAAGTCTGGATCCTGTCGCTATAACCCTATAATGATCTTGGACATCTTTGACATGGCACTTATATTTATCAAATTCAACTGTCATATCATTATCGGTGATAGCAGAAACATATATTAGATTCTTTTTGATGCCTGGAACTGATCCAAAAACAAGATCTTTGCTACTCTAGGACGTTAACATGAATTGCATAAAGATCATGAATGAAGCTCACAAATCCATAAGAAGAGAACCAAATAGCATAGACAATACACACATAAAGAAAACAAGTTGATAACGGAGTTCGTCCAGGATGGACTACGTCTTCGGGCCTGCTTCTCAATAGGAGGGCCGATCTATAATCTCAGCATGAAGGCAAAATACATGGCAATGATACAATGATACCTTGGTGACAATGGTCAGGAAGAGAACCACTGCCCAAAACACAACAAGACTGCTTCCAGCAACTCCGAAGCCTGAAGACGGTGTAAAACGAGTATAAACACTCGTACCTTCCTCCTGCAGAGCTACGCAATATCCCTTCTCTCATTTAGCTACAAAGTCTCCACTCCAAAGCATGCCCTCTAAATGGAAATTAAGTGGGTTTATATAGGCTTGGCTTGCCCCACTCCACATTCTCCTCATGATTCTTTAGTTACAACAAATTTTGCCCAAGAAGGCATATGGTTCCAACTCCCCACACTTGGTTAGGCTCTTCTTAAATTATGTAGTTGACATAGTTACAACTATGCCAACCACATTTTATATTTTTAGAATATTACAATAAAATTCTTTTCCCCCAAAACCACATGGTTCATTGAACCCACAATATGGTTTTTTTTTTAAACAAATTTGTTATAACATAACTTGTTTTTAGACCCACTTATAACCCATTTTATATAGTTTATAATTCGACATGTGCTGAAATAGAGCATGGGATCCTGTGCTAGTCGGAGGTCCCGGTCACGCTGGAGGAAGAACCAAGGTCGGGGCTAAGCCCCGGCTCCTTTGGGGCTCGGAATGCCACTTTAAATAATATTATTTCCATACATTATACAAAGAACACTACCAGCGCAGTTGGTAAAGGTGCGAAGATAGGGTATGGGATGTCAGGAGTTCGAAACCGGCGCAGCAGTAACATTTTGGTGAACTTCAATCAATATTGGCCAATCCAGTGCTGCCACATGGCAGTTCCAGATTGGTCCACCTCAACGCCCAGTCAGCTGCCAACTCATCTGCTGTACTGCCAACTAAGTTGCGCAGTCACCTTCGTACTAACATGTGTTGCATTCGGATTGGTCCGTACTGCTGACTGGATTGCCACCTCATCGTTCGTACATGACATGTGTTGCATTCGAATTGGTCCATACTGCTGACTGGATTTCCACCTCATCGTCCGTACATGACACGTGTCGCATCCTGATTGGACTGTACTGCCACATGTATGTCCATACACCTGCCATGTCATCCGTCAGTAATGTACGGATGCCATGTGTCACCATGTCATCATGTTTGTACAGTATGTATGCCACGTGTCACCCTATCAGTGGTGCCACGTGGCACCTCTTTTTTCCAATTTTGCCTGTTGACCTCATAGAACAGAACGTGATAACTTTCTCATACGAAGTCCGTTTGAGGTGAAAAAAACGCCGTTGGAATCGTCTCGACGAGCCCTTCGATATGGAACTAGTTTTACTAAGATTAGAGGACTTTGAAAATTTGGCCTTCCTAGATCCTCCTGGATCATTCCTCCCCACTAAGAAGCTTTTGGCCTCCAAAAGCCTTTACTAATCAACAGATAGGTGAGGGAATTGCTCCCTCACTTTCTCCTTGTCAATCCACTTGGATTTGCTTGGATGAGTGCCTCTGATGCCCACTCGAAGATAATCAACATCACCTCTACGAGAAGTCCTTGTCCTTCTGTCCAAGATGACATCTTCCTTTAGCTCATCCATGTACTCAGGAGCAAATTCATCAACTGATGGCAATGAGACATTCTCCCTTTCATCCATGATCATGGGAGGCTCATAGAGTTTCAAGTTCTCCACATTCACCACTGAGTAGATCTGCATGTATGGCGGTAGCTCTAAGCGAAAAGCATTTGTCCCAATCTTCTCCAAGATGGTGAAGGGACCATATCTAATAGGCTTGAGCTTCTTTCCTTCTCCTTTCATCCTCTCCTTGCTGATGTGAAGCCACACTTGATCTCCCACCTGAAACTGATGATCAACTCTATGCTTGTCATGGCGAGCCTTGTATTGGGCTTGACTCTTCTCCAACTACTCTTGCACTGCTTGATGTACCTGTTGAACTCTCTGAATGAACCTGCGGGCTTTGTCTTCCTCCTTGGAAGTGCTTGAACCAACCTCTCTCCCATAAGTCAAGTCCAATGGAGTCTTTGGAAAGTACCCAAAGCATGTCTCAAATGGCGAGCTCTGAGTGGAAGAATGCATAGCCCTGTTGTAGGCATGCTGCACATATTGGATCTGTTCATCCCATAACTTAGGATGCTTGTTGCAATAGCCTCGAAGCAAATGGACAACTGTCCTGTTGACTACCTCTGTCTGTCCGTTGGTCTATGGATGGAAAGTAGTGCTCCTCTTCAGCTTGGTGTCCATCATACACCATAACTTTGTCCAAAACTCTCCAAGGAATCGGGAGTCTCGATCCGAGATAATGGACATAGGAAGTCCAAAGTGAACCCATACATGCTGAAAGAAGAGAGAAGAAGCCTGCTCTGCAGTGACCTACTTTTTACATGGCATAAGAATACACATCTTGCTAAACCTATCCATGACCACATACAAGTAGTCATGACCCCTCCTAGACATAGGCAAACCCCCCACAAAATCCATGGAAATGCTTTCTCAAGGATGGGAAGGAACAGGAAGTGGTGAGTACAGCCCCAATTTTCTATTAGTGGGCTTACAAGTAGAGCACATCACACACCCCTTTACATATTTTTTTACAATGTCTTTCATGCGAGGCCAATACACAAGTCTTTGTAAATGAGCCAAAGTCTTACCTACCCCAAAATGCCTTGATACAAGAGAAGTATGAGCTTCTCGTATTACATGGACTCTTTCACTGATAGGAACACATAACTTGCCCAAATGATAGAGCAACTTTCCCTGCAAACAGTAGTCTTCCACCTATGTGCCATTGGTTAGCTTCTCATAAATCTCCTTGAAACCATCATTAGCAGCATACTGCTCAATATAACTTTCATGGGACAAAGAAGCATTTTTCAAAACAATAGATGCAACAATAGGAGGTCTAGAAAGCATATCTGCCACTTTGTTACTAGTACCCTTCTTGTACTTGATCACTAGATGGAATTGTTGAAGAAATCCCATCCACCTGAAATGACGAGCTTGTTGGAGCTTAGTCTGGGACTGGAGATACTGCAAGGGCTGATGATCGGTATGGATGATCATCTCCTTACCCATCAAGTAGTGCTTCCACTTCTTGACACTCTGAACCAAAGCATACAACTCTTTGTCATAGGTGGGGTAGTTGATCATTGCTTGAGTAAAAGTCTCTGAATGGTAGCAAATAGGCTTGCGGTGCTGCATCAATACTGCCCCCATGGAATATCCACTGGCATCTGTCTCTATCTCAAATGGCTGCAGCAAATCGGGCAAGGCTAGGACTGGGGCAGTGCTGATCTTTCCCTTCAATGTGTTGAAGGCTTTCTATTGCTTACCTCTCCACTGGAAGGATTTCTTCACACTTGTTAAGGCATGCAAAGGAGATGCTATGTATGAGAAGTTCTGAATGAACCTCCTCCAATATTGAACAGCTCCTAAAAAGCTTCTCACTTCAGTAGCATTAGTAGGCTTAGGCCAATTGACAATTACATCAACTTTTGAAGGATCAATTTTTAAATTTCCACCTCCTACAATATGACCCAAGTAAACTAATGAAGTTTTGCCAAATTCACACTATGACAATTTTACATACAATTTCTCCTTTTTCAAAGTATCTAATACTTGCTTTACATGCCCCACATGTGCTTCCCAAGTTTTGCTAAAGACCAAGATATCATCTAAGTATACAATGAGAAAATCATCTAAGAATGGCCGGAAAACATCATTCATTACCCACATGAAGGTTGCAGGTGCATTGCAAAGCCCAAAGGGCATCACCAACCACTCAAATAGACCTTGCTTGGTCTTAAAGGCCGTCTTCCACACATCACTTTCTGCAATTTTGATCTGGTGGTAGCCACTGCGCTAATCCAACTTGGTAAAGAACAAAACATCTTTCAACTGGTTGAGCAAGTCATCTATGTGAGGAAGCGGGTATCGATTCTTGATCGTGATCTTGTTGAGAGCCCGATAGTCAATGCACATCCTCCATGTGCCATCTTTCTTCATCACCAACACAATCGGCAAACCACATGGAGAGGAGCTTGGTCTGATCACTCCTTGGTCCAACAAGTCTTGAACCTGCTTCTTAATCTCTGCCATTTCAACTGCAGACAACCTGTACATGCCCACATTAGGAAGAGGGGCATCCTGCTGGAGATGGATCTCATGTTGAATCTCCCTTTTGGGAGGAAAACCTGTAGGTTCCTGAAATATTTCATCATAGTTAGCCACAATATCAATCATAGCCTTTTTATGAGAAGAATCACAACCTCTGAAAGCATCGGATGCCTCAACATCTTTTGCTCTCACAACCATGAGCATGTATCTCTTATTAGTGTTGATGAGCCGTTTCATCTGTCCTGCACTAACAAGAGTGGTGTTAGCCTTCATACTATGAGCTCTCACAATGTACTCCACCCCATTTTTGGTGAGATGGTACTTGTTCTCATGACGGAAGAAGACTGCTTTTCGATCATAAAAGTATGGGCTTCCCAATACGATACCGCAGATGTCAAGAGGAACAACATCTAAGTCCACCTCATCGATCAACTTTGAAGCAATAGCAAACCTTAACCTGCATTGCTTAGTCACCTGTAGCTTAGCATTATCACATACCCATCCAAGAGGATAAGGCTTGGGGTGAGGTTTAGTCTGTATGCCCAACTTCTTAACAACTGATTCTGAGATCAAATTTACTTGAGAATCCAGATCAAATAATGTTTCAATCTTCGTATGCTTAGATACAACTCTGATGTGAAACAACTCACTTCTTCATTTATCATTTTCTTTAGAAACATGAGTAGAACTTGAACCAGTATGAGGAATTTTGTTACCTTGCATTCCCACGGCTGTAATCATGGTTTTGTCACCTGAGTCGGAACTCAAATCTCGTTGCGCTGTTGCAACGGTCTTTTTCTTCTTTTTGCCTCCATAATGCTTTGGCCTCTGTTCAGGATGCAACTTCCAACAACTTTCTTCATCATGCCCATCAGTGTCGCAATGTTTGCAATGGAGCTTTCCTACTTCCTTCTTGGCAGTAGCTGTCTTCTTGCTCTTGTCTTTCTTTTTGGACTTGTGGTTGTTGTTGGGCTTGAAAGGCTTCTTCAGATGGTCTTCTTGCAAATGCTTCCCCCTGCTCTCAAGATGAGTATCTTGAACACTTGATTCATCCACACCATTTGTTTGCTACCTTGCTGAATCTTGCTTTCCCACCATACAAGTGCGGTGCCTGTCAGCTGAAGTGAAGCCAACTGAATCTTCACATCTTCTTCTTTGATATGCTAGACTCGGCAATAGACCTCAATTTACCTTATCCAATTGCTCAACTTCTCTACATTCGCTTCCCCATTGAACATGGGCAAATCAAACTTCACATCAAGCTTTAATAAGGGCTTCTTTTGAGGCTCTTTGTGAGGAACCTTGGAATGCTGAGAATGAGATGAGGAAGAAGCACTTGAACTTGTGCTTGAAGCTGAAGGTGAAGAGGGAGGCTCAGGAGGCTCTTCGCCACCTCCTCCTTGGTTAACTGAAGCGTTGCCTTCATCCTTCACTTCTTTGTCGTCCTTCTTTACTTCACTGCCTTTTCTTTCTTTTGCCATGTGTTCTTCATAGTCTGCAAGCAACTTGTCTACCTTGTCGGCCATCATGTAGAAGACCTTGTGAAAGTTTGCCTCCATCTCGATGTGGGCATCATTAGCATCCATCTTCCTCCTTCAGTGTGCACGTCCGATCTCAGAATGTAAGGCTCTAATGTACCCTCACTAGCTTGCAGTTTAGCCCTCGTGAGCATCCACACTCACAATCCAGCGTCAAATAGTCCTGCTCTGATACCACATGATCCGAAAACAAGATCTTTGCTACTCTATGACGTTAACATGAATTGCATAAAGATCATGAATGAAGCTCACAAATCCATAAGAAGAGAACCAAACAACATAGACAATACGCACATAAAGACAACAAGTTGATAACGGAGTTCGTCAAGGATGGACTACGTCTTCGGGCCTGCTTCTCAATAGGAGGGCCGATCTATAATCTCATCATGAAGGCAAAATACATGGCAATGATACAATGATACCTTGGTGATAATGGTCAGGAAGAGAACCGCTGCCCAAAACACAACAAGACTGCTTCTAGCAACTTTGAAGCCTGAAGACGGTGTAAAACGAGTATACACACTCGTACCTTCCTCCTGCAAAGCTACGCAATCTCCCTTCTCTCCTTTAGCTACAAAGTCTCCAGTCCAAAGCATGCCCTCTAAATGGAAATTAAGTGGGTTTATATAGGCTTGGCTTGCCCCACTCCACATTCTCCTCATGATTCTTTAGTTACAACAAATTTTACCCAAGAAGGCATATGGTTCCAACTCCCCACACTTGGTTAGGCTCTTCTTAAATTATGTAGTTGACATAGTTACAACTATGTCAACCACATTTTATATTTTTAAAATATTACAATAAAATTCTTTTCCCCCAAAACCACATGGTTCATTGAACCCACAATATGGTTTTTTTTTTTAAACAAATTTGTTATAACGTAACTTGTTTTTAGACCCACTTATAACCCATTTTATATAGTTTATAATTCGACATGTGTTGAAATAGAGCGTGGGATCCCGTGCTGGTTGGAGCTCCCGGTCACGCTAGAGGAAGAACCAAGGTCCGGGCTAAGCCCCGGCTCCTTTGGGGCTCGGAATGCCACTTTAAATAATATTATTTCCATACATTATACAAAGAACACTACCAGCGCAGTTGGTAAAGGCGCGGAGACAGGGTATGGGATGTCAGGAGTTTGAAACCGGTGGAGCAGTAACATTTTGGTGAACTTCAATCAATATTGGCCAATCTGGTGCTGCCACATGGCAGTTCTGGATTGGTCCACCTCAACGCCCAGTCAGCTGCCAACTCATCTGCCGTACTGCCAACTAAGTTGCGCAGTCACCTCCGTACTGACACGTGTCACATTCGGATTGGTCCGTACTACTGACTGGATTGCCACCTCATCGTCCGTACATGACACATGTCGCATTCGGATTGGTCCATACTGCTGACTGGATTGCCACCTCATCGTCCGTACATGACACGTGTCGCATCCTGATTGGATCGTACTTCCACATGTATGTCCGTACTGTACGGATGCCACGTGTCACCCTGTCAGTGGTGCCATGTCATCATGTTTGTATAGTACATATGCCACATGTCACCCTATCAGTGGTGCCACGTGGCACCTCTTTTTGCCAATTTTGCCTGTTGACCTCATAGAACAGAATGCGATAACTTTCTCATACGAAGTTCGTTTGAGGTGAAACGAATGCCATTGGAATAATCTCGACGAGCCCTTCGATCTGGAATTGGTTTTGCTGAGATTGCAGGACTTTGAAAATTTGGCCTTTCTGGATCCTCCTAGATCAGGAACATACATCACATCATGCATATGTTTAAACTGTCCATCAAGTAGGTTAACACTTATCACTCCATAACCTAGGACTTTGTTAGACCTGTTATCACCTAGATAGATGTGTGTGCCATCAAACTTTTCATAATACTCATCATACTAATATTTATTACAGGACATGTGGGCAGATGCACCTGAATCTATGAACCATGCATTTTCATCATCTGTCTCAGTAAACAGAGCATGTTCAGATATAAATAGTCTTAGGTTTTTAAATCCATTGACATCCGGGGTGTCTTTTCTAACATAATTTCCATTATGTTTTCTGTATCTGTTATTGGAACCATTGTTTATCTTCTTAAAACAATCTCTACCTATGTGACTTGACTTGCCACAATAATTTCATACAACATCTTTATTAGCACTAGAGTCGTTGCATGACATACCTCTGTGTATTGCACGAAACTTGCCTCTATGTGGACTCCAGTGATTGCCTCTGTGTGTGTATCTGCCTCTTGCCATCAACTCATGATCTGAAGATTGAGATTTAGTCTCATACATCTTCATCATTTCTTCTTCTTGTATCAAGATTCCGCCGAGCTATGCAAATGTAGGAGGGGTCTGTCTTGTTGCAAGTGTTGAGATGAATATTTTATAATCTGGCAACAGACCTTTTAATGTGATAGATACAGATTAGTACTAGATACTTATTCACCCATGTCACCCAGATTATATCTGAAGTCTTTGATGCGGGAGAGATATTTATTCATAGTTTCATTCACATCCATTTTGATAGACAATAATTTTGTCTTTAAAAACAAAATTCTATTAGACTCATATTTCTCATACAGACCTTTCAGCTTGTCCCATGTGTCTTTAGACGTCTTAGAATTTATGATGTGAGGTATGATGTTGTCTTTTACGAACATACGAATCAACACCTTTGCTTGGGTTTCCCTGGAGTTCCAATCCGAGAGAGATAATGGATATGTGGGCTTCTGTTCACCCCCTTTCACAATCGGCCACAAACTAAGAGCTTCAAGCACAATAATTAGCTTAAATTTCCAGTTTACATAATTTTCCCCATTCAATTTTGATGCTTCAATAATGTATAAATCGGCTAGGGACATGTCAGCCATTTTTACTGAACTATTGGGAAAATAATTTTAACCAAACATGCAGAAAAAAAAAAATATTGGCTCACCTCCTCAAACAAGTAATTAACCCGACGCTCATTGCCTGCACTAGATCCGACGCCGACAAGAAATCTATGCAAGGGAGGGCAGTTCGATGCTCTTTCTCTCTGACTGATAGGCGCCATTCAACGCTCTTTCTCTCTGACTGATAGGCGCTGTCGACGCTCTTCTTTCTCCTCCAGACAGTACCGTTGGCGCTCAGTAGGGTGCTGGAGACAAAAAAATATTTACACTTGAGATAAAAAAAATTTGGTTTGGAAACGATCTCACGGTGGCAACGATCTCCATCAACAACGATTGCCAACAATCACCATAATATACCAACGGTTGGTAGCGATCTCCCTCACTGGCAAGGTTGGCAGCGATTTGCAACGTAGGAGAAAGGCAGGAGAAAAAAAATATATTTTCTGAATGACTCCGTGAAGAAAAACAATTACTGGTGAGAAAAAAAAATTTACTTCAGCGATTTCTCCTTTTCACTCTCACGCCCCGAACTGAGGCGGCTCAATTCAACAATGGCTATACTCTCACAACCTAACAATGGCTTCCTTTAGTGCTCAGGATGGTTCCCTCAACCTCACACAGCAATAGCCTTCAATGAATTTTTGGTTCCCTCACAACAATCTCAACTTGGCTCTAATACCAAAATAGAGAAACCAAGGAGGAAACCAACAGAGCACAAAGGTTAGCTCAAACACACAGGAAGAGAAACACTCAACTCAATTGTATTCAAGAATAATTGTTACATATATAGAAACCATATTAGCTAAACTAGATCCAATAAATGTGGATCAGATCCACCATCGGAGCTGTTTGAACAAGAACCCTAGATATAGAAAACATAAGAATATATTTCTGCATAATATCTAACAAGATGACACTCCTTTCTCTCAACCATAGAGAGCAGACTCATTTGTCAAACACCACATAATGTTCAATCCCATGAAATGAAAATGAGTTAGATGAGATGCATAGCGAAGTTGATTTCTATGCGGGCCTCTTGGATGATTGGCTTTAGAATGAGAGTACCTAGTGACCCTAGAGGATTATGTAATCATGTAGAAAAGTGGTTAATTAGGTCTAGCTCTAGTGGTTAGGAGGCACACTTATTACCCTCAGCACTTAGAATCAATTATTGTTGATGACATGTTGAGCTCTTAACGAGTATATTGTTGTATTGACCTTAAATTTTGATATAACTATTATTACAAATGAAAACTAAATTTTCCATCTAGATGGAAACGAAAATTGAAGGTGTAAAGTAGATTCTCTTTCTTGTTATTACTATCAAAACCAAAAGACTTACTATATTAAAAACATACATATCTAGTTTCACTACTCATAAGTAACTCACTCTATAAAACCATACATATATAGCTTCACTACTCATACTCGGAGATAAGATGATAGAAATACCCTAACATCTACTACTATATTCGTTGGATTATGTTTCTTAATAAGATGATAAATAAGGCCGTAACATTTACTGTTATAGTTTTTAGATTATGTTTCTTTCTTGTGTTCCAAATGAAATTTGCCATTCAAATTTGCAGTAGTACTTGGGCTTCCAAGGAGAAAAGCTAGAACTATGTTCTTCATCTTTGTAGGGTTGGTTGGGCTTATGATGTTGAAATTGCATATTGTTAGAAGCTAGATGGACCTTCACAATGCTTAGATTATGGTGCATCGAGCATTACAACATAGTAGAGGGAAAGGATGGGTGTTGAGATCTACCTTGCCACCTCGTTCATGACAAGTTCTTTTAAGATATGTGTTTGAGATTGTGTAAATGTTTACCTTTGTGAGATAATGATATTCCTACAACACTACTTACATACATTTTGCCCCATATCAACATTATTTAAATTCCATTCAGCCCACTGTATTGGACATGGTATCTCTTGGTTGCATGTCCTCAAACATTTGTTCTTTACAACCCAGTCCATAGCCGTCATATGCCCATGTGGATTAGATTAATCTCCATTGTAGACATATCACTTAGAGTATGGTGAATTTCTCCGTTTCTTATGTTGCTTTCATTGTTAGTTCCCTCATGCCACCGATATCTTTAACCACACAACCCTTCCTTTGATTTGACATCTATGTATGCTTCATCCTCCCTCCCTTAATCAATCAAGGAATGGGCACAAGGGCAAATCTCCAAAACTAAGATCTAATGTTTGAAAAAGAAAACACACGGAAGTGGACGTATCTACCAATTTAATCACAAAGAGGATCATGCATGCAAACCTATAATCAGCATAGATCCAAATACTAGGCTCTATCAAGCGCTGAGAGGGATCAAATCTCTCTAGGTGCAAACCTCTTCTTAGGTATTACACTCAATGAGCTATCAACTTTGGTGTGTCCTATATATACCATTGATTTGATTCAAACCAAAAGACACATCTTTTTATTTAAGGTCAACATATAATATATTTAGTATTAATATTTAATATTATTTATGGCCAACATATAATATTTAATATTATTTTTTATTTTGTTAGGAAAGAACATTACAACATCTCCCCATAAATGGTTTTAAAACCATATGCAAGGCTCTCCTAAAACCATGGGTTGTTTAGGAGGCCTTGCACATGGTCTTAAAACCATTTGCAAGGCCCTCCTAAACCATGTAGAATAAAACCATGGGTTTTTTTAGGAGACCTTGCACATGGTTTTAAAACCATGTGCCCAGTCCTCCTAAACCATATACAATAAAACCATGGGTTGTTTAAAAGGCCAACGTTTTTTTGCAAATAATTCAATTTTTATTTTTTTATTATTTTGTTAGGTAGAAACATTACAACATCTCCCCCATATTGTGTTTTTTTTATGATCCACATTTTTTTTTGGATAATTAAATTTTACTTTTTTTATTGTTTTGTTATTTTTTACTTTTTTATTGTTTTGTTAGGTAAGAAGATTACAACATCTCCCCCATATTAGGTTGTTTTTTTGGCCGACATTTATTTTGTTTTATAATTAAAAAATCTATTTTTTATTAATAAAAATAACCTAACGTTACATAACGTTGCAAGATCTCCCCCATACTGGACTGTAGAGAGCCTCTCGGCTCAAAAAGAGAGAAACAAAAAATACTCCTATTTTAAGTGACACTAGGTTTAAGAATTTAAGGGTAAAAAACAAAGAGATGAATGCTGATAACAACCACCAACACTCCTCTTTAGCACTAGAATATATGCCTCTAAAGTAATCTTGACTACAAGATTAATTCTTTAAGGATAAGTTTGCAGAATGAGAAGGTAACAAGGTTGGGAGAACAAGACCCTTATGGGAATCCATGGAAGTGGAAAGACAAAGTATTTGAAAAGTAGTGGGTAAAAGTGATTGACTTGATTGATAAATGTTTTGTATTTTATTCTCTATTTTAACATTTTATAAAGATGTATATTTATTTTTTAACAAGTTTCAAATAGCTTATAATTTATTTTTACAGGGTTTTAAATTGTTTATAGTAAAGACTATTTTTTTAATTGCACACTATTGCGTTTCAAGTAAACCGATTAACATACATTAATAACCTAAATATTAATTATTATAGATTGTATTAATTATATTATTTAATTTTACTTGAAAAAAACTCCACTAAAATTCATTTACGCGCTTTTAAATATTACCGCACTTATCGAAAAGAGAGTTATTCAAAATATTAAGGAACCGTCTTCAAAAGCTTCCGCACCTTCACCACAAAACCGATGCCTAATCCCGTCGATGGAACCATGAGTTACTTGAGGATACTAATCTTACCCTAAGTTGCAAAATTCTACAAGTACTTTTTTTCTTAACAAGGTGAAAAAACACCGGTTTAATAGCAATTGCTTATCCAATCACGGTAACGCTTTCCTTACTAGTCCGGCGCTTTTTGAAGTTATTTGCCGATTCTTCTTTAACCCCAATCCTACCTCTAGCCCTACCAAGGGAGGACTTAATGTCTTGGAGCTGAAGGTCCCTTATTCGATAGAAAAGCACCCGAAGTCACAGGATTCGCGGCTAATTCTGTCTTGCTTAGCTGGTTCTCCCGATTCTGCCATATCTGGTCTGTATTACTCTTATTTCTCTCCGATCACTAGATAATTACATTTTCGATATTTTCTCTGGCAGATTCTCGGAACCAAGGGCTACAAATTTGAATCTGCTAGAGTAATATATATTGTGTTGGCATCTAGGCATTCTTTGCACTGATCGGCGATATCTGTAACAATTGCCAAACCATGAGCTACCAGAACAATAAAGGAATGGTGGAGGGTTATCCGCCACCAGGTAAGTGGATTATTTTTTTAGTAGTTATTCTCTATTTTGTCTCTCTTAACCATTATGTCAATTTGAGATGACTGATATAATTGCTAAATCTCATGGAAAATGATGGATATTTCATGACTGCAATTGGTTTGCTGTTAATTTGTCTTATTCATCATTACATGCAGCAACTGAGAATGATCAGTAGTATATTTCCGGAAGTGGGTATATGTTAAATTCACATATTTGATTGCCAATTTAGTGTAGAACTGATGGGTTTTCTTTGGTTGCAATTGGGTATATGTTAATTTTCTCCTTTTTTCTGCTGTTTAATTTGTAGGCTATACACCCCCTTACCCATACCCACCTCCAGGGTATCAGGGCCTCCCTGCACCTGGTTACCCTTATCCACCACCACCTCCTCCTGGTTACCAACCTCCTCTTGATCAAGCACACTGCTGTCATCATGGATCTCCTCAAGGATATCAACAGGGTTACCAGGGGTATTTCAATCCGGGATATCCACCTCAGCAGTACCCTCCACCTCAGCAATACTCTGCATTTTCTGAACCCGATCCTCAACGCGGTTACACCGGCTTTTTAGAAGGATGGTAAGCATTCATTTAAGACTTGTGTACCTAATGATGTATTTGGTCTGGTTTGATAATTACATTGTTGCATATTGTTTGTTCTCATTGCATGTGAATTGGGTTAGGTCAAGTGTTAATTGGCATTTGCCAATATTATTGAATTTTTTAATGGATCCCTAGAGTCAGTTTCCTTCCACAGGATATGCGGACTAGGATTTTACTTGTGCAGGGAATATGGCCTACTGTGCTTCCCTTTTATCTAGGTTTATCTCCATGTATTGGTTTGGGTAGTCTTTTCAACAGGAAAAATTACTTTGAGATTCTTTATAGTGCCATTGACAAATTGTTGATGTTGTTGGTAATGCACGCAGCATGGCAGCTCTTTGCTGCTGCTGTTTGCTCGAGGAGTGCTGCCCGTGATATGGTATAAATGTATATGACGAAAATGCTGGCAACAATTGGTTTGAAGATGTGCAATGAGTAAGACATGGTCTATCCAGTTTGAAGCTTTTTCCTATTGTTCTGTTTCTTAACTCTGCCAAACAGGATTAAGAGCAAGATGCTATTAATGTGGACAGGCACATGTTGAAGTAGTGTTTTCCAGGTTGCATTAGTAGTAAAGCGTTTGAGATTACTCTCATTTACAGCTGAAATGGGTTGGTTTTATATTGTAAAGATCTATTTTATGATTGCTTGAAAACTACGGGAGAGATGAAATGCTAGTTCTTTACTATATATTTAGTGTATGTAACATGATTTTTGGGTTTTATTGTACATGCCAGATTTGGAACCATGCTATGGGATATTTGTAAGAGAATTTTCTTAAGAATTATGAATATCCTTTCTGTTTGGTTAGCATTGCCTTCTGCTTAAGCGATGATAATTGAGTAGATGCCTTATTGGAGGCCTGAATGTGTGTTTTACCAGTGGAAAAATGTGGCTCATTACTGCTTATTTAGTTTATGTAACATGCTGCCTTTGTGTTTTATTGTGCATGCTAGAATTGGAACAATGCTATGGGATATGTGTTTACTGGAATTCTCTTAAGCATTATAAATGGTCTTTCTGTTTGGTTGATGTCTCATTGTGCTCAAGATGCCATTTGAGTAGATGCCTGAATGTGTGGTTTTGTAAATGCGTCTTCCACATTTTTATTATGTTACGGATATGTCTTGTATTGTTTAAGATGATTAGTTCTTTTTAGTCCAATAATTAGATTTTTGTAATCTGTATTACCCATTGATCATATTATTGGATTAACCAGAAATTAAAATGAATTGGGGCATTTGGCTGCCATTATGTATAGATTGAGTGCCCACTCTAGAGTTAAATAATCATGTTTTAGAATGTCTAATTGAACATTATCAAAGGTCAGTTAATAAGGGAGTTGAAATATTCCCTACAGCTTCTCATTGACTTGTCATGTTATCATATTTTATCTATTGGTTCTGGAGGTTATGTTTTACTGTGAAATCATACTTTGTATTATGACTTTTTATATTCCTCAGTTATAATGCAAAGGTACAAATTTGTCACAACACACATTATTTGTTGAGTACAAACATGCGTGCCCTTTTATATCCATGTGAACCCCAGATGATGATATCAAGTGATACTGTCAATCATAGTTGAAAAATTTGTGGAGTTTGAGTCTTTTGAGGCAAACTCTGTTCAGCCCTACCGCCTAGTCAAGTTAACTCGGTCCGGAGTCTGACTCTCTTATAGTAAGTCAAACTTCCAATGACCTAGAGATCTGCAAGTACTTGCAGATCAGACATTGACCTGTGAGTAACTTGTGGGTTATGTACTGTCCGGGAGTTCAATTTGTGGGTGCATTGAGCAACTTGTTGTTGTCAAATAAAAATGCCAAAAAAAAGAGAAAACTCTGCTCAGTCTCTATATTGGTTTTCTGGAATGGTATGGGCAAATATTGCTGAACCTTGTTTTTAGTATGGTACTAGCTTGGGATAGATTTCAATATCACTGCCTTGAAGCGGCTGGTAGTATATGCGAATTCATTTAGAAGGTTCTATTGTTTAGTGGCTTGACAAACTCCTTTCAACGTCAGATTTGGTGGAATTGGTAGTAAAATCAACAAGTCTTTATTGCAGGTCTTATCTAGCAGTGCTATGAAGAAAGCAATGGAATATTGAATAGGATGATTCTAAAGGAACTGTGTTTTGTAAGTTAGTATTGTAGGTTAGGGTCATATCTAAGTTTTATCAGAAGAGTTGTGATTTTAAAACTGGATAAATGTGCTTAACCTGACAAAGACTAGATTACAGGTAGCATCAAATTGTTATGTAAGAGCCAGCTCCCAAAATCGTGTTTACGCAGCAGTTTAAGGTTCTTAGGAGGAATCCTAGTGGGAGTAATGAATCAATTTTCAAATTTTAACTGAAGGGATTCTCAGTTTCTGATTGAGAAAATGCAGACATTTTATGAGAGTTATTGAAATCTTTTGAAAATCTAGCGTGCGCTTATCTGGTAGAGAATCTATTATACATGTTACAACATCAATAAATGAACATGATATGGGGGCACTTTTCTTCAGATAAAGAAAGATGTCCGTTTCTTAAAAACTTTCTTTTAGCTTGTTGTGATTTAATGGGTATTTGGAAGTGAAAGGGTTTCCCATTTTTGGTAACCCTTCTCAGGTTTTCTTGGTTGATCATGTTAAACCTCATATATCAACATTTTGTTCATGTTAAGTCCTTTATAATGTAAAGTATGGCCCTTTATGTTAACTCTTTATCCTAGGTACTTTGCCCCACTTACTAATAACCTTGACCATTTCAATGCTCTAGTGACAGAAGCAGATTACCCTGCCTGCACTATGGGCAGAGTCCCCTCATTATACCTAAGAGTGGTCACTTCCAGGTTGTGCGCCGTGTAGGATGGATAATGTCCTCTTATGGTGACATGCTCAAACTTGTTATTAACACAATTCTGATTGCTTGTCAATAGTGAAAATGATTCGCCTTTTCTGCATTTTGTGTTTTTCATAAATTGTATTGATATTGCAACCTAACTGTTGCAATGTCTAGAATTATTTGGAGGATTTGGCTCTGTTTGATTGTCATCTTACTCAATTAAGCAGATACTGACATCATAGATGGCTATCTTGTTCATGGTGCTATCTGATGCTTCTCTTTGACCAACTTGCGATTCATCTACAATTTTTGTTTTTGGACAATCTTTGATTATTGAATCTTTGGCTAAAGCACATTTGAAAACCAAATTGTTGACCTCGCATATCGAATGAAATTGAAACAATTTAGAAAATTTTAGCAAGCAATGATTTGCTATTCTTTTTAAAATGCATTAAAATTTTCAAAGAGTGAAAGCAAGAAAGACCATGTATTTGGCCTAGATTAAAATGGTGATCGTGCTTTGTAATTGCACACAGCAGAGCTGATTCAGATATCTATTGTAACATGGTTAAGGATTGTTGGAAACCTAATCCTCGGGTTATTGTAAATATTGTATATAGAACATGAACATGAAGAGTCACGTAGGGAACCGAAAAGGTTGGATGAAAGGTGAAACTCAACCACCACATCAATGTATAAATAAACCACCACATCAATGTATAAATAAATGTTTTTGGCAATGGAATAAATGAATCGGGAGTTATTCATTTCAAGGGTGGTTTTAGAGCACCACCCGCCATAACTTTCGCTATTACATTTCAGTTCTGGTAGCCTGAATGCTTGCCAGTCCATTGCCAGACTGCTGGCCAATTAATGTGTATGTGCTTGCTCAAAGTTGAACGTTTGTTTCAGGCATCACTCCTTCATTCGTGTTGCACACACTCAGGATTATTCTGCTGCCTGCCAGTCAGCCTGTGTGCATTCAATACTAACAGTACTCCCTTGACTTGCGATGTGGTTTGAGGTGTGAAACAGGTTCTTGGATATTGTATGTGTTATCAATTTCATGCGTGGTTGTGACTGCGCTTTGTAAGAATGATTGAATTATTGCCCAAGCATTTTTTGTATGTGCAACCCTAATTTTGCACTGCCGTCCTGATGAATATGATTGTCATTGATGACAATACATAAATGACAAAGGTTGAAATGATGAGATGGAGAACACACATGATGACATGGCTTGACAACGAGGGAGTTGCATAAGTACAAGTCTTGGCAATTACTGCAATCACATTTTGATGTTATTGATTCTTGGCCAAGAAAGGTGCGAGTGGAGTTTATGGTTAAAAGATTTGAAGAACTTTTATATTATGGCCATCTTGTGGAATAAATTTTCCTCACACAAGTGTTATGAACCAATCTCATGCTTTTAGTCATGGGATTGTCTTACGAAGAAGTGTGGGTGTTTGTATTCCTCGTTTCCATGGTGGTTTGACTCTCTTTGCCACTATGGGTGCTCAAGGACCATATTGTAAGCATGGAGTGAATTTATAACTGCTCTCACCAATCGTTTCAGTTTTACTTTGGTCCACATGCAAAATGATATTAAATTTTATTATTTAAAATCTTGAAAGGCAGGTCGGCCCAATCAGAATGAAGGTGTATAAAATACATATATACATAAGAGGTCGGCCCAGTAAAACTTGACGTGGAACACTATAAATACAATATCTTCCACTCATTCAAATGAGGGATTTTGCTCTGAGAATTTGGGTGTGGATCTTCTGAGGAAATTCGGTGGCGTAGTGCTCTGATATTGCGAGCTGCTTGAGGAAAAATCGTGGGTGAGCACTAAGGTAGCCACAGTTCGAAGATGGGAAAGCAATCTTTTTTTTTGGGTATCTTTATTGAGGCAACCGTAGATAACTAAGGCACCACATACATGAGGTTTGGCATTTTTCTTTCTTTTGGGAATACATCAAGACTAAGGTAGACGCAGCAAAAGGATGTGGAACAATTTTGAATTTTTGGGCTTTATGTCTTCCCTGAGTTAGTGTGCAATTCGATGGACATGGGTGACTCTTAGGTTTATCGGGAGCATAAACATGCCTAAGAAGCAGCGGGCAAAAATGTAGAATTCGGTGGATACATTGAGATCCAAATTCAGGCTTACAATTGAGGCAACCACAATAGTGAAGTTTTTTTAGAGACCTATCAATCTTGGGTTCACCAATGGTAAAGTTAATTTTTATCTTTGATATATGAGTTTGATTAGGGCTACATAAGATGGACATAATGCTCAATGACAAGGAAAGGTTATACTAAAGAATGTGTTGGTAGTGATTGGTTTGACAGTGACTGGTTTATGAGCAGATATTGTGGGCATTGGGAGACATTGATGATAAAGGCAGAGATGATTGATTGATCACATGTATTTGATGAAAATACATGGAGTAGAATGATGAAGTCATGATGCTGATTGACATATTGAGGTTGATGTGATTGCAATGATGTAATGTGACAATTATCTTCTTGTGAAACAAGCTGGGGCTTGTAGCTATTTTTTTAGTAGGATCTAAGAAAAGACCAAGCAGAGTCTTGGATTGAAGTAGGTGCTTCTGTATCACTAGGTGCTGATTTACCTCACGGTTGCATCTGTTGAAATAAAAAAAATATTACAAACATTATATCTTGCGACTCTTATGCAATGTATTGATGATTATGCTTTTTATTTGATGAATGAGTTGATTATTAAGTATAGACTTGTGATGGATATGATGTTGAATTGAATGTGAAATAATGACTTAAGTTTTAGGGTTTGAAGAAGTGAAAATTTGAAATAAGTTTAGGCTCACCAATTAACCCCCCCCCCTTTTCGACGAGCCATTGTGTCTAACAATTGGTATCAGAGCATGCCTTCAACATAAGCCTAACAAGATTGAAGAGATTTGGGGACACAATCATGGAAGAATCAACAAAGCTCATTAACCATGAAGTTCCAGTTTTGGAGAAGTCATATTACTTTGGTTGGAGAAGTAAAATGAAAGACTATTTGAAAAAATCCGGTGTTTGGGAGATAGTGGTTAATCCACTTAACCAACCCAACAAAAAGACAAAGATAGCTGTTGAGACATATAACGAGATTGCCTTGAAATTTTTGATGGATAGTCTATCAAGCCCTATCCAAGAAAGTGTAAAAGATTACACCTCTGCCAAGGATCTCTAGTTCAAGCTGGAAGAAGAATACCTAAAGAAAAATCAAGACAAAGAAAAGGAAGCAGAAGTCAAGGATGAAAGGAAAGAAGAAAAGTAGGTACAAGCTTCAGATATAAGTGAAGGTAAGTACTCCTCAATGGATGATAACTTTGAATGTAATGATAATGAAGTTGTTCTTACAAAAGATTGGAAGAACAAGGAAGATGAATAGCAAGAATGTAATGTAGAAATGTATATTTTTGTAAATGTAGAAGATGAATTACATAATAGGTGTCCCTGTAATTTATATCGTAAGTGGGGAAGAGAGGTGGGTTTTTAAGTCACCTCTTAGTTTAATTACATTAATTAACTTAGCTTAATATTAAATTTGGCATTTGTTACATTGCCTTCCCCTTACGAGAAGCTTTGTCCGCAAAGCTTATTTGACGACAATGACTACGTGAACTGTCGCAACGTCTCTGATGTGGATATCGGTATGGGTTGTTACTGGCAGGTTTTTTGTCCCTGGTTCTATTTCGATTATGTGTTCGGTTTTTCTGTTTGGTGGGAGCACCACAGGTAACTCATGAAACACTTCGCGATGCTTTTGAATTAGCTCTTGTATCTTTGGTTGTTTGTCCATATCTCCTCCACTTGTTATAATCACCATTTTTTGATATTGAGGTATGTATGTTGGTGCATCTTTTCAACGTAGCTTTTCTATCTGATGTGATGTAACCAGTAGTGTCGGAGGTGGTTGGAGCCCGTATAATTTGTGTGTTTTCCTGAACGCATGGAATTCAATAAAATGTTCTTAGTGATTTGCAGAGTATGTACCCAAGGTTTGTAACCATTGTATTCCTAATACTACGTCGACTCCTCCCAGTGGCACCACAAAGAAGTCTGATTCAAGGTTATACTCTTGCATTTGTAACTTAACCTTGTGACATTTTTCCACATTGTCAATCTTCTTGCCATCTGCTACCATAACCTTCATGTTAGGTATTGGACAAATAAATAGGTTAAATATTTTAGCAAGGTTGACATTAACGAAGTTATGGGTGCTGCTAGAGTCGATGAGAACCGTGACGTTATTATTTTTTATATGTCCTTTAATTTTCAATGTTTGTAGTTGGGATATTCTAGTAAGAGCGGCTAATGAGATCTGTGGGGAGTCGTCCTCGATTCCTGGGTGGTAGTCTTGTTGGCTATTCGCATCGTTCTCAATTGGTTCATTGACTTCCAACTTTGCTTCACAGGCATACAATTTCTTTTGTAAGCATCTGTGCTTAAGATCCCATTTGTCTCCACAGAACTTACATTTCCCTTCTTTTATTCTTTGGGCCTCTAAACTGGGTTTCGTCCTTTCCCTAAGTTGAGACGGTGTATATCTTGGATTTCCAGTGTTTGTTGATTGGAGGGGGTTCTTTTTGGAGTCGTCTTGGTCGACATTTGTATGAACGGATTTGCTTTCAACAATCTCGGCTTTACGTTGTGCTTCCTTCATGGTAGAGATGTTTTGTAACTCTAGTTCGTCACGGATGTGCTGTTTTAGACTGTGTATGTAGGTCTGTAGTCGTTGGTCATCGGTTACTCTGGGACTCGAGTTGACAACGCTTCCCATTCACATGTGTACTCATCGACACTATTTTTTTGTTGTAACCTTGTGATTTTGTCAAAGAAGTCTTTTTCTTCAATGCCTTGGAATCTTTTGATGAGGTCGTTCCTGAAGCTAACCCAGTTGTGAAAACATATTCTTGCAGTATTCTTCCACCATAAGTACCAGTTGTAAGCGTTGCCTTCTAGATGCATGGAGGCATATTTAATTTTCTCGCCGTCGTAATGGATGTTGTGGATGTCTAGGTATTCCTCGGCTTTGTTAATCCACGATATGCATTGTCGTTCATCCGTGTCGTATTTGGGTAACTCGACTTTCAGCCGTATTTGGCGTCCTTATGTATATGAGGCTGAGGACGATATGTTGAACAGAGGATCCGGCTACTTCGGTGTTTTGGGAGAGTTTGGTTGTAGGTCATTCGATATTTGTAGTATGTCCAAGATGGTGGTTAAAACTGCTTGATTTTTCTTTTGGTCTTCTTGTAGAGTGAGGAAGCTATTATCTATTCATGACGTAAATTGTGTCCAATTTGATGTCAAATTGTCACTGGTTTGTTTGATCTTTTCTCGGAGTTCATCGTAGTTCTTGTTAATCTTCTCATTGATTTGATCGAACCGAGCATCCATTGATTTGATGATTGTTGGAATTTTCTCGGTGCTGAATGTGGATTTATTTTTATTCACTGCATGATGCCAACTCCTCGCCAGGATTTATTTCCCAATAAAAATTAGATAATTGGTACTCTATTTTTTTTCTATATTTGGTAAAACAAGGTGAAAGATATATTTTATTTATTAGGGAACAAAAGATTTATTTATATAATAAAAAATTATTATACATAATAATAATATTATTATTGAATAAATATTGTTTTATTTATAATATATATTAAAATAATACAATAATATAATATAATATTATATGAATTTTGGTTTTTGCAGGTTGGAGGCAGTCGAGGTGGCGGTGGGCAGAAGAAAAGGCTGAGCACGCAAATGGAGGCACGAGGGCAGGTGGAGAAGGGGCGAACGCGGAGGGGAGAGTGGCAGAAGGGAGACGTGGCAGGAACATCGAGGGGTGGATGGCATAGCAAGTGGAGGAGCACACAGATGGAGGCGCAAGGGCATGTGGAGGATGGCGGCGTGGATGGAAGGAGAAATGAAGGGCGAGTGGAGCAGGCGACAAATGGGGCATGCAGAGAGGGGTGGTGTGCGAATGGAGTAGGGAGCAGCCAAGGAGAGGGGAAATGGAGCAGCAACGCAGAGGATGTGGGATGGAAACTGGTGTAGGTGCATGGAAGCTGGAGGATGGAGAGCGACGGAAGCTGGAGGAGGATGGAGAGGGGTGCAGGATGGAGGAAGGGGGAGGCAGAGCGCGCAGGTGGCAGGGAACAATGCAGTGGAGGGAGCAGGGATGTGGCGGTGATGGAGTAGCAGGTTGGGATGTGGAAGAAGGGTGATGGTAGGAATCTTGGAAGAAGGAGCAATGATGGAGTGAGGTGGGCAGCGGAAATTGGAGTGGAGGGAGGTGGTTTGGTGTCGAGAGCCAAGAGGCTCTGATACCAATGGAAGATCAAGGAAGATGAATGGCAAGAATGTAATGTAGAAATGTATATTTTTGTAAATGTAGAAGATGAATTACATAATAGGAGCCCCTGTAATTTATACCGTACGTGGGGAAGAGAGGTGACTTTTTAAGTCACCTCTTAGTTTAATTACATTAATTAACATAGCTTAATATTAAATTTGGCATTTGTTACAAAGATGAAGAAGAAGTTCTGTTGAAAGAAAATAATGCACTTACAAGCACTTTAATAGATATTGATCTTAGGTCCAATCCAAGACTCAAGAATAAAATGATGAGGTCATTTGAAAAATACAAAGAGGAGACAAAAGCTTTGCTAATGAAGTTAAAACTCAAGAACAAAGACTTGCAAGTTAAGCTGCAAGATCAAAATGATGAAATCAAGGAATTGAAGATTGGATTAGCAAATGAGCAAGAAGAGAATGGTGTAGATCCTAAAGATCTTGAAGAAGAAAGATGGGTTAATGCTGATATAAAGGTCCAGTTGGAAGAAGCTAAGAGAACATAAGATGTTATGAAGTTTCAATTGGAAGAAAAAGAAAGAGAAAATCAGAGGCTTGAAATGGAAGTGTTGGAGCAGGGTCCCGCAGCTACAGAAGAAGCTGCTAGTTTTGGCGGAATGATAAGCTTTAGCGGAAAGAAGTTAAGACAGAGCTACGACACCGTAACACGTTTCCAGCTGGAGAGCAGAGTCAGAAACCGTGACTTTTTGAGATGCGAAAGTCAAAGAAGGGCAACGGTACCTGAGCGGCCGAGAAGGGAGAGCTCACCCACTACATTGAAGGCAGCGACGGAAGACAGGAGGGCTCAGCGACCCTCATAAAGAAGAAGGAGCAACGAGGCTCAAGCATTGAAGGCGAATGATAGAATGAGAAGCGGTGCATAGTACCCATGGTCAGTGCCGGGAAGCATGGAAGACTGCAGAAAGCTGTGGTGTGACGGGAAGCGGCTACCTCAAGGACAGAGAGGACCGACTGTCACTAATTAGGGTTTGGGTTACTGTTGGGACAGGCCCACAGTGTTGTAAAAGTAGGACCTTCGGGCTGCTTATAAAAGAATGTAATTTTGTATTGTAAAGGGTTAGATAGTTAGCTAGTTGGTTGTATAGACAGTTAGACAGTCGTGAATGAAATAGGCAATAAGGATAAGTAGACTGTTGTAAAAGCCGAGCTCTGGTTCTGGTCTTAGCTGTAGCAATCTTACTGCAACCAGTAGCTGGCTTATAGAGCATGCATGTAACGATCCGCAGGGATTAATTGAGAGGGAAGAGTATATTGTAAGAGAGCGATATAGAGAGAAGAGAGATCTAAGAGAGAAGATCTTGAGTTGCATATGCGGTGCAGCAGAACTGTGTTTTACCTTCCCCTTTAGCTATAATAGAAAACACAGTTCTGTGGACGTAACTTCCATCCTAGAGGTGAACCACGTTAAAATCTGTGTTATGCGATTGATTTATGTGTTTGTTTACTTATGCATTGCTCAGTTATTTCATGGACTTCGTTGCAGTTTAATGGATGAATGTATTAACCAGTTCACCACAGCACAAAAGGATAATCATAAGTTAAAGCCTTTGGCATGTTGTATGTGTTTATTTATGTTTGCGTAAACAACTACTGGTTGCAGTATTGAATAGCTTTGTATGTTAAGTCTTGCATGTCGACACGAGCAACGCTAAGTGCGCTAAACCGTGGAGGTAGGATATCATAGAGAGGTGATATCGCATCGGCAGAGAAGCTGCGGTGCGCGATACCGCAGGTTGAGGACTTCGCGTTGCTCGTGTCGACATGCAAGACTTAACATACAAAGCTATTCAATACTGCAACCAGTAGTTGTTTACACAAACATAAATGAACACATACAACATGCCAAAGGCTTTAACTTATGATTATCCTTCTGTGCTGTGGTGAACTGGTTAATACATTCATCTATTAAACTGCAACGAAGTCCATGAAATAACTGAGCAATGCATAAGTAAACAAACACATAAATCAATCGCATAACACAGATTTTAACGTGGTTCACCTCCAGGATGGAAGTTACGTCCACAGAACTGTGTTTTCTATTATAGCTCAAGGGGAAGGTAAAACACAGTTCTGCTGCACCGCATATGCAGCTCAAGATCTTCTCTCTTAGATCTCTCTTCTCTCTATATCGCTCTCTTACAATATACTCTTCCCTCTCAATTGATCCTTGCAGATCGTTACATGCATGCTCTATAAGCTAGCTACTGGTTGCAGTAAGATTGCTACAGCTAAGACCAGAACCAGAGCTCGGCTTTTACAACAGTCTACTTATCCTTATTACCTATTTCATTCACGACTGTCTAACTGTCTATACAACCAATTAGCTAACTATCTAACCCTTTACAATACAAAATTACATTCTTTTATAAGCAGCCCGAAGGTCCAGCTTTTACAACACTGTGGGCCTGTCCCAATAGTAACCAAAACCCTAATTAGTGACAGTCGGTCCTCTCTGTCCTTGAGGTAGCCACTTCCCGTCACACCACAGCTTTCTGCAGTCTTCCATGCTTCCCGGCACTGACCATGGGTACTATGCACCGCTTCTCATTCTGTCCTTCGCCTTCAATGCTTGAGCCTCGTTGCTCCTTCTTCTTTATGAGGGTCACTGAGCCCTCCTGTCTTCCGCCGCTACCTTCAATGCAGTGGGTGAGCTCTCCCTTCTCGGCCGCTCAGGTACCGTTGCCCTTCTTTGACTTTCGCATCTCAAAAAGTCACGGTTTCCGGCTCTGCTCTCCAGCTGGAAACGTGCTACGGCATCGTAGCTCTGTCTTAACTTCTTTCCGCTAAAGCTTATCATTCCGCCAAAACTAGCAGCTTCTTCTGTAGCTGCAGGACCCTGCTCCAACAGGAAGTTGTTGGTCTTAGAAAGAAGATTGAGAAGTCAAAAGATCATGTGAAGTTCAATGAAAGTTTAGTTATCCTGGATGAAATTCTAAAGTGTCAAAGGCTTTCCTCTGGCAAGTATGGCCTTGGGTTTAAGAAGGAAGAAGACAAATTGAAAGAAGTCTTGTGGTCCCCCAGAACTCCAGAAGCTGGTCCATCAATGACCAAGGATGAATCTAATGCACATGCACATGCCAACAAAGAAGTTGAAAATTCAAAAGTACCTCACAAAGCTACTCCCACTCATCAAAGTCATTCATTTGAAAGAAGAAGAACAACTCCAAGATGGAGCCAAACATCAAGGTATGAAAATAGATTCAATGGCTATTGTTTTTCTTGCTCTAATTTTGGTCATAGGCTATGGACTGTAGATCCATTGGAAGAAGAAGTGCTGGAAGACTCGATGACAAAGTTAGGTGTTGGACATGTAATCATCTTGGCCATATTGCTGCTAACTGTCACACAATGAGGTGCTATTCATGTAGCGGTTTTGGTCACAAGGCTCAAGAATGCCCAAGTCAAAGGAGTCAACCTAGGGTGAGCCCATCATATATATCAACAAGGAAAGTCTATGAATCTTGGAAGAAGAATGACACAGGAAGTTTTGAAGGTCAAAGGACAAACAATCTAAGCCAAGGACACTCTAAGGTATAGGTATGAAAAGATATTTTGCTGGATCTAAATGAAGTTGAAGACCAATGCACAGAAGGTGAAGGTGGCTGCCATAGGGCAAGCCATACTTAAAGTCTTCCAAAGACTTTGAATACACCGTGAGTTCATTATTGGAGAATGGACTCAAATGGTAGAGAATGGCTATCCAAGAAGTAACAGGTCCAAGGATCATGGTCATGGCTGGAATGGTGATAGGGGGAGCAAAAACAATATCATGTGATCTAATTAACTCTCTCTAAATTGAAGTGATTGGAGCAGTTGAGGACCATTCCTAAAATAATCTTGATTGGGCCAGCAATAATGGTTTGATATCTAGGATAGACATCTGAACAGTCTGGAAATGAATCAACAGTAAAATTTTTGTGGAGTCTTTGGAAATTCATCAAGGCAGCACTTCATATTAACTCTTCTTAAAGTTAGTAACTTAAAGGCAGATTTGAAGAAGTCAAAACTCAAGTAAGACCAAATACAACAGAGATTTGACAACCTCATGAGAATTCTTTAATGATAGCCTTCAGTGAGTGTTGATTGACAGATAAATTTAACCAGACAAGAGATCAGTTAACGACAGTAGCTTGATGAATTTGATGATAGGATAGTATGACTAGTTATCACCCTTGACTTGACAAGCATTCCAATAAAGAGACAACCGTAACAAAAACAAAAATAAAGATCATAAAAATCTTTTGTAGCAGTAGTACAATTTTCTCTTCTTATCGTTGACCATGGTGAATTTGGTGGCAAGATCAGAGAATTTATGAACAAGCAATACTAGAGCAGTAGTAAGTCTCTGTGGCAGCAAGGATGAGTTCATAAAAACAAATATCAAGAAGAATACCATAATGAAGCACTTCAAGAATTGATCTCGGGCATCTCAAAGAAGCAACAGGCATAATGAAGTATTGAAATTGTTTGAATTGATCCTAGACAAGCCATATGAAGTAGCATCAATAGGATAGCAACCTCATAAGATCAAGTATATCTCAAGTATATTGTCCAACCTAGTTTTTCAAAGTTCAATCTTTGTTTTGAGGCACCCAAAAACTACTTGCAAGAAGGACAAAGAAGAATTTATGGTAGAGTTAGCAGTTGAAGAAAATGAAGGAAGTCAAAATGCAGAAATGAAGTACTCTGAGCATGAAATGTTTAAAGATCAATTGCCATTGTTCTTAGGGGGAGCAGATGGCTCAATAAATGAAGAAGTCTACATAAAGATGAAGATCGTATGATTAGACAAAGAAGAGCAAATGAATTGGCTGGAATCCAACTAGACTTGTGGAAGCCACAATATGCTTGAAGTTTTTGAGAATTCTTGTGGAATTTGCCAGCCAAAGTACTCATTGAAAGGGGGAGCTTGTTCAAATACAAGGCTACAACAATACACTTATTAGGTGTTGCAGACAACTCAGCAAGGATAACATATCAGTCAGGGGGAGCATCTATGTGAAATCTAAGGCAGAAAAACTTAGAAAATGATATTTTTTTTGGGTATTGTGAAGCCTTAAATGTCTAATTGGCCCTTTGTCATTAATGTCAAAGGGGAAGAGAAAGATTCGTTGCCATTAATGACAAAGAAGGAGATTGATGAATATAATTGTCATTGATGACAGTACATTAATGACAAAGGTTGAAATGATGAGATGGAGAACACACATGATGACATGGCTTGACAATGAGGAAGTTGCATAAGTACAAGTCTTGGAAATTACTGCAATCACATGTTGATATTATTGATTCTTGGCCAAGAAAGGTGCAATTAGAGTTTATGGTTAAAATATTTGAAGAACTTTTATATTATGGTCCTCTTGTGGATGAAATTTTCCTCACACAAGCGTTATGAACCAATCTCATGCTTTTAGTCATGAGATTGTATTACAAAGGAGTGTGGGCGTTTTTATTCCTCGTTTTTATGATGGTTTGACTCTCTTTGCCACTATGGGTGCTCAAGGACCATATTGTAAGCATGGAGTGAATTTATAACTGCTCTCACCAATCGTTTCAGTTTTACTTTGGTCCACATGCAAAATGATATTAAATTTTATTATTTAAAATCCCTAAAGGCAGGTCGGCCCAGTTAGAATGAAGGTGTATAAAATACATATATACATAAGAGGTCGACCCGGTAAAACTTGATGTTGAACACTATAAATACAATCTCTTCCACTCATTCAAATGAGGTATTTTTCTCTGAGAATTTGGGTGTGGATCTTCTGAGGAAATTCAGTGGCATAGTGCTTTAATATTGTGAGCTACCTGAGGAAACTTCGTGGGTGAGCACTGAGGTGGCCACAGTTCGAAGATGAGAAAGCAGACTTTTTATTTTCAGGTATCTCTATTGAGGCAACTGTAGATAACCAAGGCACCACATACATGAGGTTTGGCATTTTTCTTTGTCTTTTGGGAATACATCAAGATTGAGGTAGATGCAACAAAAGGATGTGGAACAGTTCTAAATTTTTGGGCTTTATGTCTTCGCTGAGTTAGAGTGCAATTCCATGGAAGTGGGTGACTCCTCTTAGGTTTATCGGGAACATAAACAGGCCTAAGAAGCAGCATATAGAAATGTAGAATTTGGTGGATACATTGAGATTTGAATTCACACATACAATTGAAGCAACCGTAGTAGTGAAGTTTTTTCTAGAAATCTATCAGTCTTGGGTTCACCAATGTTAAAGTTAATTTTTATCTTTGATATATGAGTTTGATTGGGGTTACATATGATGGAAAGAATGCTGAATGATAAGAAAAGGCTATATTGAAGAATGTGCTGGCAGTGATTGGTTTGATAGTGACTGGTTTATGAGCAGATATTGTGGGCATTGGGAGACACTGATGATAGAGGCAGAGATGATTGATTGATGACATGTATTTGATGAAAACTAATGGAGTAGAATGATGAATTCATGTTGTTGATTGACAAAACGAGGATGATGTGATTATAATGATGTAATGTGGCAAATATGTACTTGTGATACAAGTTGGGTCTTGTAAGTATTTTCTTAGTAGGATCTAAGAAAAGACCAAGCAGAGTCTTGGATTGAAGTAGGTGCTTCTGTATCAGTAGGTGTTGATTTATCTCACGGTTGCAGTCGTTGAAATACAAAAATATTACAAACATTATATCTTGTGACTCTTGTGCAATGTATTGCTGATTATGATTTTTATTTGATGAATGAGTTGATTATTAAAGTATAGATTGGTGATGAATATGATGTTGAATTGAATGTGAAATGATGACTTAATTTTTAGGGTTTGAAGAAGTGAAAATTTGAAGTAAGTCCAGGCTCACCAATTCACCCCCCTTCTTGGTGAGCCATTGTGTCTAACACGTCCCATTTTTCCTTTCAGTGAATTCTCACTCTGTTGTTACTCCCATTTCCCATTATTCTAGTCACTTTAAACGACTATGTTGTATTTGCTTAAGTTCAATGGGATGAAAGGAGTCTGTACATGAATGAGTGAAGCTGTTGTATGTTGATATATTTTGAGAGTTGAGACTCTCTTGTACTAAGAACTTGTAGTATTGTACATTAATAAATGAGACTATTATTCTCAGTTGTGACTTCTTTACGTAAGATTTTTATAAGTTACAACCTTCATTTGTATTTGTCTTCACCATCTTTTGTTCATTTTCCTGTGGAGCGTGAGCCACTCCATTGTTTTCACCCAAGAGCTACCCGAAGTCGCTCATCTCCCTATTCTTGCACAGTCTCTTCCATTTTTCTTAGTCCATAATCTCATTTGCATTCGAGGTGTTGAGGGTTCCTCCACTTATGATTTTGAATTGCGTGCGGTTTGGGTCCAATTTTTGAGGCCCATGAGCCAACCCCTTGAATAAACTCACGACGATTGAAGAGATTGTGGTTGCGACTTCTAGAATAGATGCGTTTCAGATGGACACCTTTGTTGAATATTGAAGACGTCTCGATGTTTGGTTGCTACGAGTTGGTGGAATATCAATGACTGAATATTGTTTGTGGAGAGAAATTGTATTGTTGTGAAGATTCATGCATTTTCTCAATCAAAATATGTAAAGCCTGAAGATGTTACAAAGATTCAGTGCGTGGAGGTAAAATATTGCTAATATATCTATTTGTCATAGTTTGGGAGCACAAACCCTAATTTTTGCTCTAATACTTGTGCATGGGGTATTTTTGGAAAGCGCTTGCAAATATTTTTTGTATGTTTGATGTTGAGAGTTGGATGAATCCTTATGTGTTGCTGTGTATAATCCATTATATTTGTGATGAGCCATGTAATGCTGTGTGTTGTAGATTGAATAAGTGTTTTGCAAAGTTTTTCCATATGTATGAAGTATGTTGTGATGGATGCATGAGATATAAGAGCTGTGTTTTGAACCTGAGGCTCTGACCATACTAGTATAAAAAAATTGCTGCAATTTCTTTGTCCAAATTGCTGTGTATTTGATGAGCTTGTGACTTCTAGTTGATGAGTTGGAGAAGAAGTGTATGCTGACATAAACCATCAACCATCAACCCACAAACATCAACCATCTGGGTTGATGTTTGTGTGTGGTCTTTGATCCCTCAAGGTGATTTAGGATTGCTTATTTTAAATATTTTTGAGCATATAAATAAAACTCTAAAGAAAACCAAGTTTCTCACCCTTTTAAGGTTCATTAGACCAAATTTGGTCTTAGTGGATTCTAATAATCATCATCGCCATCATTTTCTTGATTTTTCTAGTGTAACAAGGAATAAACAAAATTTTCATTCTACTAGAACATGCAAGAATTTAAGCAAAACAACTCACAAGTACTAATTCTACCATAAACAAGGAATTAAAGTAGTGCAAGAAACTATTAATCCTACTCCTAACTATCCAAGTAACAACTATGGATAGGAATTCAATGCATCAAAAAATAATGTAACTAGTAATGCAATGTTCAATTAGTCATTACAATGTTAAATAGTTAGTATAGTTGAAAAGCCATTATCAATTTCAACTTTCACTCCTTAGTACTCTATCATCTCAAGATATTTATTTGAATATCTACAATCAATAATGCATCATCCCTAGAGGCTTCCCAATTGTGGGGGCTTAGGGATTGATACCACTTTGTAATAGCCTATCAAGGAGTTACTCTATTTTTTTATAAAGCCAATAAATCTAATTGGAATTCTAGATCAAGTTCAAGCCATCAAATATAAGTATCCAACAAGAACATAGTAAAATAATAATACCATGAACCCGTCAAGAGTATACACACAACTATTTCTCTTAAGCAAGATAATAAAAGATAGACAAATAATGGACTTTCGGTTGGGATCTTGGAGGCCCTACGACGTTGGTGATTTCGAGCAGGAAAAATGGCTCATTGAAAGAGAAACAAATGCCATTTCCCTGATCTTCTGTCCGTGATCTCGCTGGGTTTGTTTTCTCACTCATCATCGGTCTCGTGCTGATGAATCCTCTGTGAATTTTTTTGAATTCCGTATCAACAGATGAATTTGGTGCCCTAGGGTTTCATTCCTCTTTTCTTTTTAAATGCCCGGCCGTTGGCAATGAAATGGTCGTTCGGGTCCAGATCCCTCGATGCCAAATGGAATCCCTGTGAACGGCGATGGCTCGCCTTCGAGCTCGTGATCGGTTCACTGTCAATGGGTCACACATTTTCATTTTACAGGGGTAATGGCTTTCTGGCTATGGGTTTGGGCATTGGCAGGCACATTGATAGCGATAATTTCACGGTGGGAGGTTATCAGTGGGCCATTTACCCCGACGGCAAGAATGCTGAGGACAAGAATGCATCCAGGCTTCATCCTTTGTTGGGGTTTCGGCTACAAGAACGGTGGGCTTCAGCTCCAAGATCTGGGGTCGAGGGCTTCGGCTCCAATTCAAGAGGTTCCAAGAATTGGGGTTGTGGGTTTTGGCTATCTTTCGAAGCTGCTGGTTCCTCTATTGCAGAGGAAGATCGCCAGCCTTATGGAGGAGGCGGTGACTGTGGATATTCTCTTGTGTGACGACCCGTATTGTGTCCTTAGGGATTCTGAGGCGGCGACGACGTTTTCAGAGGTGGCAGCCTTTGCTATCGGCAGTATATCTGAGTTTTTGTGTGGTAGTGGGTATTTCTGGTGGTGCTCGTGAGATATATGATCAGAAGTGATCCATTTTTGGTATATTTTTCAATGATAGCATTCTTGCTGAAGTTTTTGTAGTTACTACATATGATTTGGGTTGTGATACCCATATTTTCTGTGATGTATCTAGCTGATATGATTTTACAGTTTGGGACAGTTTTGTAATTTTTTGGTTATGACAATATGAGACAGCAAATATGTGACAATGTAGGGATCCTAGTGATCCTCTTACATGTGCAGATGTAATTTNTTGTTTCCGAGGAAAAAAAAAAGATAGACAAATAAATGTATAAATGTAAAATACATGTAGCATTATAGTTAGAGTGAGGCACCATGCTACTGCGGGGAGGAAAGAAGCATTGAAATGTCACTTGATTTTAAGACAAACTAAGAAACCCTAGGAGAGAATAGGAATAAAGGAAGGACACTAGGTTAATTCTATTTTTAGGGTTGATTCCGTGACTTGGAGCCATATACTGATTAGGTAATTTAATTAAATATCAACAAATAATAAATGAACATTAACAACAAAGGGAATCAAACTAACTAGGGTTAACTATCCATCTCATTGATGAGCTAATTAACATAAATAATGAATATTAGAGTGAAATGAAAAGAAGGAACACACATGAAAAATGTTGCTGTGGATGTTGAAGTTTTTATACAGAAGATGGAAACACTAAATGCTTCCAAGATAGGGTTTCTCCACTCTAACAAACTTGCACATGTTTCCACACTTGACAAAACACACTTAATTTTGATCTCTTAAACAATGCAATCAAACACCCTAGATATACCATATAAATAATGAAGAAATGTGGTGTATGGAGATCCAAAAGTTCTATAAATGTTCTTAGAACCTCCCTTGAGTTAGAAGAGTCAAATCATCAAAGGTTCATGAGGGGACTGAACCAAGGGAGACACCTTAGGACAAAACAAGAAGTCTTTGTAGGAGAAACCAAACCAAAAGTGAGATTTTTATAGAGATGTTGGAAATTGCATAAGAAAGCATCCCAAGAGGATGGGAGAAGAGTAGGATAGCTTAATTAATATTTTTCACTCATTCAATAGTGTATTTATGATAATATGAGATGAGGGAAGAGGATCCAAATAGGTTTTACAAAAAAGAGAGGAGAGATATAAGTAGAGAAAGAAATAACCTCAGAACATAAGTCAATGTAATGTACCCAATAGCCTTTGTGCACTATTGAGGCCATGGGGTTCCTGAGTTTCACAATAAATTCTTTCATCTAATACTTAAATTAAATTCTCTGGCTAGTTGTAGCATTTTTGCAGCGGAAAAATAAATATACAATAGTCATTGACACCAATTCAACCTTAACACATGCAACTCTATAATAATTTAAAATGTGAATATGCCAATTAAAACCACAAGCATAGAGTTGAATAAAATAGACAATAATAAACTATAGAGTAAAACATATTAATACAACATTTCATGACACTATCATATTACTTGTGTTCTAGGAAAATGGTCCTCCAACTAGCTGCAAACGATGGAAGTTCCTCCAAAAATTAAGATTATTGTCACACTAAAAATTTCTATGACATAGGGCACCCTTGATATGGGGTTATGAATCCATAAGGTTGATATTTGTAAGGTCTATATCTAAGTTCTTTTGCTCATCCCACAACACAAAGAAACTATCGTGTGCAAAAAACCTTTCTACAACTACCCCACTCAACCAACACTTTTCCTCCTCATCCCACACAACACCAAGAATTGGATCCACTTCTCCGTAAAAAAAACCCCTTAGGTTATCATGATTCCTTTCTAATGATCCAACATAAGTTGGCCAATAAATCTCTTTGTTGGGGCTCTAACGATTCTTCATTGTAGGCTAGGTCTTCCTCTCACAATAGCATAATAATCCTTATCAATCATTTCAATGGAAACAATATAAGCTTGTAAGAAAGCACATTCAATATTCCATGGAATAATTACCCTTTTCTCTCCTTTTCCACTACCATTCTTTCCAGACACAACTTATTATAATCCTTTACATAGTTAAAATCTCAACATTATATTTGCATGTCTATTACTCCCCATGAAGAGCCCACATTTTACTATAAACCCAAGCTTAAGATAGTATAAATAAAGGTATTCAATCAAGCATTTAATAATCAAGGGAGTTTAAGGAATTTATGTTAAAACATTAGCTGAGGTCCCCACCCTTAGCCCCTTGATCCTTCGATAAGTCCCCTTTCACTTTCCCCACTTGTGGAATCATACCCCCCACATCTTTTTAGACCTTCTTCATTTGTAGCCAATAGGGTTTTTGTATTATAATTTATTGTACGTAATTACAATATCTTTCACTACAAGAAAAACACCTTGTAGCAGAGGTTATAGTAGAGGCTTTTAGTGTTACAAGATTGACATAAATTGTCAGAAAACCCTATGCTGCAACCTCCTAGAGGTTTTTGTGGACGTTATAACAAATATTCACTATAACTAAAAAATATAGGTGGTCAGAGGTTGTAGCAAATGCTTTTTTTTTGATGCTCTTTAATTATATAATGTGCTCAAGTGCAACCATCAACATAAATGCACCGGTGCATATAATTTTAAAGTAGACACATCAATGTCAATACAATATTGTAACAACACGATTATGTTGTACATGTAAAATGCATCGAAACCTACATTCATTGTCAACATACCACTGCGTAAATTTTAATGTTGACATATCGATGCATATATCATGTTGTGACAGTATTGATTTGTTTAGTTTACATACGCCCTAGTATGTTCTAGCATTTAAAAAGCATCAATGTGTATATTTTAATCCAAACAACCCATGTTCATAGTTATTGTACCAACAACAATGCGGTTAACATTCACATTCGCATTGGTGCCTCATATATTATATAATGCATCAATGTGTTTTTATATTTAAATGCATTGGTGTTGATGTTGTATTATATATTCATTGTTGTGTTTTTGTATTAAAATATAAATAAAGCGTATACACTAACAATATGCATTGGTGTGTATATTATCCCAATGAGCATTGGTGTGTATATTATCCCAATGAGCACTGGTGCGTATATTATCCCAATGAACAACGATGCATATAGTTTAGAATAAAAGAACCAATGCTTATCTTGAAAAAGCAACACTAGTGATTATGATATTTACAGAGAACCGGTGTGTTTATTATGTCAATGAGCATCAATGGAAAAAATTTGAGTATACATTGATTCATGTAAATGATAAAAAAAACACTAGTTAGTGCATATATGCAAATATAGTTTTTTTCCTTTTTATTTTTACAACTTTTGAATTAATTATTCAAGAAACAAATATTTTTTATAATCATATTTATTTTTATATTTTATTTACAGTGTGTTTGATATTGAGTTGATTGCACATATGTTTATTGTAACCATGTAAATCATTCATATATTTAAATAATTTTTTTTTAATAATAATTAAAAAAAAATATTTTAACTATTGTGTTTCAGTAAACGTGTTGATTACACTTTTGTTCATAGCCACAATGTAAATAATTCATATAATTTAATCAATAATGTAACATTTTGCAACATTAGACAATCCGGTATAAGAATAAACCTATTTTATTATATACGAATAAAATCCAAAATATGAGACAACATAAAGGTCCTCGATATTCAAAATGTCATTTTGACATTGTTATAATTATTAATTACTTATGCTTGTCCGATTGGGGTGATATGTCCACATTAAACACAATATTTGTTTTTCATAGATAAATATTTCAAAATATACAACTTGTAGTAACAACATTCAAATGTATTTATCATCATTCGCCACTCAAATTGATATAGTTGCTTGAGTTGATTCCAGGCCCCATCTCCTCATCACTTTCAGGTGATATTGTTCATGATTTATTTGAAATATTTTCTTAATTAACTTCACTCCGTTCCATATTTTCATGTTCCATTTAGAGGTATAAAAATAAAATATGATGAGTATATACACATTTATAGATAATAGAACTCAAATAATTGAGTAAATGAAAAAGTGCACCACTTCAATGAGTGAACCATACACTTCACACATATTTTCGAAACCATTCCTTATGTCGGGTGTCAATAAATCCTCTCTTCTCCCCAATCCATAATTTGTTTCCTATGAGTTTCATATGTCGTGACAAAGCATAGATATAATTAACATTTTATTATTGTTCAATTAATTATAAAATAAGAGATATAAACCAGTATAGCTACTTGCAAATTGTTCAATTAACCCTTGATACCCCAATATATACTCACAACCCTTAGTACAATGTCAATCAAATGATTAGATGGCTTTCACAGTATGTTAGCACTTGTTAGAAAACATCCATATACGATTTTAAATTGATGAAGATATAAACATTACACCAAATATGAAATCTAAAGCAAACCACACGTACTCACAACTTTATGGTCAACGATTAGAGGAAATTTGAGGTCTAAAATGGGCCTCCTAAGGAAAATAATAAAATAATAGTTGAAATAATAAAATAATATTAATTAATTTTGGAGGAAGAAAGAAAAAACTATTTTTTTGTTCATATTTTCAACATATCTCCTTGTGTTCTTACTCAAATTAGAGCAGGAGGGCTCGTTGGATGCATAATTAAATTACGCATCCAACGAATACCCACATTGCATGATTTTGACGGACATCGCTACCCAAAAATCAAGAAATTGATTTTTGGGTAGTGGGGTTCGTCAAAAGCATGCAATGTGGGTACTCGCTAGATGCGCAATTTAATTCTACATCCAATGAACCCTCCCACTCGAAATTTGAGGAAGAACACAGGGAGATATGCTGAAAATACGAACAAAAAAAATAGTTTTTTTATGACAAATATGTCAACCATTATGCTTGACTCATTTTATTTTAATTCTATTGGTTCTTGAATTCCAACTCACAAGAGTTCATTGTTGGCTCATTTTCTTATAAGGCCCATTTTAGACCCCATATTTTTTTTCCATGTCGTCCCATATTATGAGTTGAATTGGTGCCATTTTCTTTTTCTTTATGTTAAAAAAAATGAAAATTATTATTTTATGCAATAATTAAACTCTATGCACGTTAAAAATAAAACAACGATTACATATGCTCGATACATGTTGTTGTTGGGATGGACCCCCATGTGATGTGGTTATGTTCATTTCTTTGACCATCTCATAGTACACCTTGTTTGGCATCCCTACTAACATATTTTGGATATCATGTCGTTCTTCCTTTGGAATTTTAGCGATTTTCATAGGAAACAAAAAGAACATTAGAAAATGATAAATATTTATATGAAAATAAGCATAGAAAAAATATTAACAAAGTATGTTTTGGACTAGTATATACATATTATAGAAAAAATCATTTTTAGCAATAAAACCTTTTAAATGATTCGTTTTTGTTGTATGTTTTTTCCATTGCAAGTATCAGTAGTATTAGTTCCCATTGCTCTTGAAACACTTCTTACAATTTATTCATAACCTAATTCTTAGTCATTGGATTGATTTTTGTACTGTAAATGAAAAGTACATTTATACATTCTTTCCACTACATCCCTAAATTTTTTATAACCCCCTCCCCCCTTATTAAGTTTAGCACCACTCTAGTTGAACTAATGACCAAATCATCATCGTTTACCTTCTTATTTTTTATCTTTTTAATACGTCCTATTTCTTCACTCTCTGTCCCTACACAACATTCAACAAATTCGAAATCCAAAGTTTGAAACAAGATAGAAATTATTGTTGAGAAGTGTTGCCAATAAGAAGTCAAACAAAAACCGGCCATGTTAATTACCCTTTGATCTACATAATTCCTTAGTTTGCAATAATTCTTAGATATATATTTTTTCTCTTCTTCACTCATATTATGAACAATCGTATAGAGTCTATTTAAAAAATTTCCTTGCAATATACACACATTTGTATGTTTAAATGATGTGTAAATTCCCTTGCAATTTACACATCATTTAAACATACAGATAATTCCAATATATTACTTTTATATTAAAATTACAAAAAACTATGTGTAAATTTCCTTGCAATTTACACATCATTTAAACATATAGATAATTCCAATATATTACATCTATATTAAAATTACAAAAAACTTGTCATGTTCTTTATGTCCATTGTGTTTCTCTTCTTCACTCTTATTTGTATATTTAAATGATTTGTAAATTTCCTTGCAATTTACACATCATTTAAACATACAGATAATTCCAATATATTACTTTTATATTAAAACTACAAAAAACTTGTCATGTTCTTTACGTCCAGTGTGTTTCCCTCGCTCCCTCGCAGTGATTTTTATTCCAAGATATTTTATTGACAATTTTTATCAATAAATTCCCTACATAATGAAACACAAATTATAAGTAAATAATTTAGGTAAGAATGTATTCAGGGCAGTTGGTGCACATAGTATAGAAACTCAACATTGATACGACTTATATGATATAATGCGTTGATGTGTATTTTCTGTATAATGTGAATTGCTAAATTTATTTAATTTTTTTAAAATAAAATAGATATATGGTGCATCATCAAAATTTAAACACATTGATGCGACATTTCTAAAAAATGCACACCTTGATGGCAAAATAATTTTTGAAAAAAATTATGATAAGGACAATCTATACAAGTCGGTTTCAAATTGAATTGCATTATGATCTCAATCCAAGAGAAACCCAAGGCCCCATATGCTTTTTTTTTTCCTCAGAAAAATTCGTAATTTTATTACAAAATGGAACAAAATTACTTCTGCACATGTAAGAGGATCACTAGGATCCCTACATTGTCACATATTTGCTGTCTCATATTGTCATAACCAAAAATTTACAAAACTGTCCTAGACTGTAATAGCAGAAGAAATACAAGCATATCAGCTAGATACATCATAGAAAATATGGGTATCACAACCCAAATCAAAATATGACAGGTCACAAAAAGCTGAGCCTAGATACATCACAGAAAATATGGGTATCACAACCCAAATCAATAGTAGATATATGACAGGTCACAAAAAGCTGAGTCGAAGCTCAATGCTGGTCCAAAGTTGCTTCATGAAACGGCCGATGATAATAGCTGTATATACCCTCTAGTGAGTGAACAGTTATCCTCCAGATGCCAAAGTCTAAATGCCGCTGCGTCGCTTCATTGGATAGCTGATCAGCCACCCCATTCCGTTCCCTATAGACATGTGTAAAAGAAATATGATTAAACTATTGTTTAATGTGGAACACCTCCTCCAGAATAGGTAAAAGTATCATGACATGGCACTGTACAGTCTCTTTTGCCCATTCAATAACTAGCATAGAGTCACCAAATACCTGTAAATACAAACAACCCTGTTCCAAAGCAAATAAAAGCAGAAGCCTGAGTGTCATTAATTCAACATAGTTGTTTGTTCCCCTCCCTAATCCAGTCGAGAAATGAAAATAATGAGACTCAGATTTGAAAAGTACTCCACCCCCTCCACATCTCAATTGCCGAACTTTTGAGGCTCCATCAAAGAAGCCCCAAGGAATATCTTTGTCAATCAGTTCCTTCCGCACAGGCCTATGCTTGAGAGGCTTCTCAGGTTCCCTGAAATGTTGAAGAATTGCAACGATTTGAGCCACAATAGACTCCATCGGGATTCGACAGTCCTGAAAAATAATCTTGTTGCGAATGATCCAAATCCCCCAAGTGAAGATACAAGGAACAACTCGGAGAGAGTTATGGCCCGACCACCAGCTTTGAAATGCTTGGAGAGCAGTATCTCCCTGCCACCCCTTGATGAAACCCATCTGCTTACCCACCTCAGTCCATATAGTTTGGGAATAACTACATTGAACAAAGAGATGATGAATTGTTTCCTTAGCCTTCCGACACAGTGCACAAAATCCTGGGCCTTGAAGAAATATCTTTTGCAAGATGTCCCATGTCGGAGCCTTATTTTCCAAAATAGCCCAGAAGAGTAATTTGGCCTTACCCAGACATTTTAGCTTCCACAGCTGTTTCCACCACCAAACCAATTCTCGGTTATGAACCGCCACATTGAGCTGAATATAACCATGTTTAGGAGTATAACACCCTGAAGGATGATAGTCCCAAACCAATTCATCATCCCGGTTAGTCAATCTGATGTTTGATACCCTTAACTTCCTTATATATCCCCCCCAGGCCGCCTGCAGATCATCATGAATCTCAAGTCTCTGAGCACTGATACAGCCTTGATGCCATAACGAAGAATTTTCTTGATCCTCAATATTAGCAATAAAAAGACACCCTCTTGCTTCCAAGTGTAACCTCATCTCCTTAGGAAGGACACGATCCCCCCCACAGCCTACCCAAGGATCAATCCCAATACAGACCATTCGCCCATTACCTATTCTCCACACCAAACCAGAGCCAACCATATCAAAATGCTTTACCACCGCTTTCCAGACCACTGAGCAATTTGTTCGAGATTTGTCCACCATCCGAATCCACTCAATGAGAGTCAAAGGAGAAATATATTTATGATACACCACACGAGTCCAGAGACTCTGTGTATCTATAAGTCTCCATGAGACTTTTGCACCTAATGCCTTTGCAAAAAGGAAAATATTTTTAAACCCCCACCCTCCTAAAGCTTTTGGAATAGCAATTTTCTCCCACCTCACCCACACCAGAGCCCTATGATCACTCTTACCTCTCCACAGAAAAGCAAAACACAGCCTGCGAATCTGTTCTAGAATCCCCTTAGGCAGCCATGCAAGAGACATCCAGTAGACGGGTATCGCTTCCAAAATAGATTTTACCAGAACCAGTCTCCCAACCCGAGAGAGCCATTTTTGACTCCAGCTTTGAAGTCTTTTTTCCAATTTTGTCAATAACCAGTGCCAATCTACCTTCAGGTAAGATTTCGGTTTTAAGAAAAAACCCAGATACTTTAACCCATCATCCAAGTCCATAATTCTAAAGGGCAAACGATGAGCAATTATGTGTGTCTCCTGCTCAGATAATTTCGAGCATGATATAATGGATTTTTCAATATTTACCACCATGCTCGTAGCAACTTGTACAAGGGTTAGTCCTCCAGACACCTTATCAATATCCTGTCTCGACCCATTAGTGAAGATCAGAATATCGTCAACAAAAAGGAGGTGTGTAATATACAATACCTGAGAAATGGCAGTGCCACAAAAAATCCCTTCCGCATTTGAAGCCAAAATAAAGTGGCTAAGACCTTTAGCCACAAGAAGAAACAATAGGGGAGAAAGAGGACACCCTTGTCAAATACCCCGACCCGCTTGGAAGAAAGCGCTAGCAGCTCCATTAATGAGTACTGCAAAACTCACCGTACTGATACAAGCCATAATCCATCTGACAAATTCATAACAGAAGCCCAGGTGTGTAAGCAGCATCCTAAGGTAAAGCCAACTGACCCGATCGTAAGCCTTTGAGAGATCAATCTTGATCACAGCTCCTTTCTGTTTCTGAACTTGACAAGTATGTAGGCCTTCCTGAGCGACTCCAATGGCCTCATGTATTTGACGTCCCTCCAGGAACCCAAATTGCTCACTAGAAATATGATGGGATAATACAGATTTGAGTCTCTTTGCAATTACCTTAGAGATGATCTTATATATACAATTGCAAATTGAGATGGGCCTGAAATCCTCAAAACTTGCAGGTTTATCCTTTTTTGGAATAAGAGAAATAAAAGTAGAATTGAGCGGTCCATGGATAAACCCAGCCTTACGAGATTCCTCAACAACTGACAAGAGCTCCTCACCAAATAAATCAAAGAAACCTAGGAAGAATTCAACAGGCCATCCATCAGGCCCCGGGCTTTTATCTTTTTGAAAAGAGTGAAGCACCAGAGACAGCTCCTACACCGAAACTTCCCCCATCAACATCCTATTTTCCTCCTCATCCACAAATCGGGGAAAGAGCTATGCCACTCGAATGACCTCTACAATAGTAGCTCCAGGTTGTGCAGTGAATAAATCCCCAAAATATCTCACACCCATATCAGCCAGCCCATCGAAACTGGACACCATTTCCCCTTTTGCCGAAGACAACTCCCAAATAGAATTGGAAAATTTTCTCCCCTTCGCAAATGCTTGCCAAAAAATTTGGTATTCTCATCTCAACACTGAAGCCAGATTGCTCTGCTCTTCAACCTCCACAATTCTTCTCGCTCACAGAGAATCGTATTCCACTTCTTTTCCAAAGTAAGGAGTTCATCCTTAGTCTGATCATCCAAGAACCCCATCCTCGGACTATGAAGCAACCTGTCAATAGCCAACTCACAGTAGGCCCCATATACTAATATATATAACAATTTTTTTTTAATTGCTAAAATAAAATCTTATTGTGAAATAGAAAGAGAAATATAACACAAAAATAAACCAAGAAGAACTATAGGATTTGTAGTAATGAAAGTAACTCTAAAGGAACTGAGAACACAAGGGTTCGTAGCATTGAGTGTAACTCTTATATCCTCATTTTCTTCAAAAAAAACATATAATATTTATGCCCTTTTTTAAATTCCATTAAGGGAAAACTTAGTTGAAATGTCTCATTTGTAGAGTCATGTGTGTCCACGGTGATCCCTTACAAAAATTCTCTTCAAAGAAATTTGTCACTCCAAATTATTCCATGGTAAATCTCTCTTGCATAAGTCACTCAAAACTTTAGCGAAAAAAGGTTTAGAGATTAGGTTTTTATTTTTATTTATTAGGTCTCTGTCTTGAAATTAAGTTTCCACTCTTTTTTCTTTCATTTGGCATTTTGACACATTGATGATAACCATCTGCATCTCTTTTTTTAATTATTATTTAAATTGGGATTTCGGTGTGCCAATCAAATAGTAGTGCATCGATGTGCTATAATAATTAAAAAGTGCACTGTATAAACAATACGAAAAAATGAAATTAGAAACTTTCACAATTTTTTTGTAGAGATTACTGGTGCATATTACTGACATAAGCGGACATGTGACACAACAAGACAAAAAAATGGAAGTGTAAACTTACGCATTTAATACTTTGCAGCAATTTTTCCTTTGCAGATATGTTTGCTGAGGTTTGATTCAATGTGCATTTTGAAATAGCACATCATTAAGTTTGTCTTATTAAGGCGCACCGATGCTCCAATACAATTTTCGATGCACCAACTATTTTACAAAGGAATGGAATGTTTCCCAATATTTTTACAAGAATGGAGATATGTATTGATTGTATTTTTGACTCAATTGCAAGAGAAAAAATAACAATAAATCAAACGATCGATTCTTCAAATTCCATCTCATTCCATATCGTTCCAAGTTTCAGTTCTATGTTTCCATCACCAATAAACTCATATTTATTTATTTATTTTCTATTTGAACTTATGTTGTCTTTTCTTGTGCATTTTAATAATTGAGCATTGAATTTTGTAGGATCTTGATTCCAAATCAAGTTTGGGTGCACATCATATTCCACCACTTCCAAAAAGTCATAAGGAATTACTAGAGAAACATATTGTAGGGAGATGGTAGATGAAAATGAAAGGCCACTTTACCCCGCCAACTATAAGATGCCATCATCCAATAAACATCCTGGACCAATGGTACTTCAACATGAATTGTATCTCTTTTATGACACCCGAGTAGTATGCTATTGTTCAAAATATAAAGGGTTGAAGGTGGACCATAGGTGTGTCATATTGTCCCATTATAGTAAGACCGAATACACAAAGTTGAAGGTATAATAGCCCTCATTGTGCTCAATTATCCAATATGTGAAATATCAAATACATGTAAGAGCTCTTCCATATGCTCATTCTATGAAAAGTTGGAATCTAGATCAACCATTTTCATCCCAAATTGACCATCTTGTCTCCTTAGATTGAGTCAATCGAGAGTTCTAGTGAGCTGCATATGAAATCAATACTACCCAAAGCATATCTACAAGGATATCAAAATGGTTGTATGAGCTAAAATAAAAAATTTCTAAGTACAAACAAATATCAATGCAATTGTTGGAGGGTAGCAATGACTTCTCTCTTCCCATTCATCTACAAAATAAATACCAAACCGGTTACAATTGTGCTTTGTATGGTTCTTGGATGTCTTCCTTTCATATGCCTGATGTTGGGACTGAATTATCCTATTGTGGTAACAATTACATGATCACTAAGTCTAAAATAAATTATGAAAATCTCGGGTTGTTTATGCTTTCACATGTATTCGTTCCTCCCAAAGAGTTAGTAGCACTTATGCCATTTTATGGTCCTCTTTATAGTCGATCTTATTATTGAATATTCTTAAATATAAACTTAGTATTTCCATGTATAATATGTGCATGCATGGTTATGCTTCAAGAAAATTTAATAGGAAGAACTTATTATATATCGATGGTTTTCCACCCACTCATGGGAACATTACATGGTTCATAAATAGTTGTAGGTGCTCATTGTTTAGTGCGAATTGTTCATTTGAGGAACAATCTTATGAAAAAGAAGGCATTTGAATTTGTTGGTGTGCATGCATTACCTAGTTTGTCTCCTGTTGATGAGTTGTTAATAGACTACAACTTTTGTAGACCACCAAATGCTCATAGAAATGTATTGCATTAGGACTACCTTTAGACATCCCGTTAGGGCATAATAAAAATGTCATTGAGTAATTGTATTTTGGTTTTTAAATGGATTTAATGTTAATGCATTTATTAATTCCACATTTGCTTTATAAAGGGGTTGATTGCATGTGTACTATTGGAAAAAAATTCCATCCTTTTAAAAAATGTTTGTTCTAATGTTTGGCAACTTACTAAATGCATTATGTTTACTAATATTATCAATTTAATGCTCAAAATTTTGCAACTACGATTCCGACCATGATAAACTTGTCTACCATTTAATGTTACACCACAATATGTTATCAAATCAAGAGAAGGTCACTAAACGAGTAGATATCAGAGAGGAAGCATACAAAGCATGGTTGAATCAACCACCTATTCAATTCCAACTACGTCAAGAGTCACCAATTCAGAGCATCTATAGTAACACTAGTTCTTCATGGGTTGGCGATGAAAACAATGATGTAGAGGTTGGTATGGATGATTTTTTATAGGATACCCATTCCATGGATGGAATTTTGTTAAATTCATTCCAACTAGATGAGCTCGAGAACAATGCTAATGTTTTTAATTCCTTCTTCAAAATCCTAAAATTTGCTTCCACCACCCCTCTCTTTGGTCATAGATCAAGGTCTAACCAACTAGGGAAAACAATGTTGTTGTACAACATGAAAGCAATGCATGGTATGTTAGATGCATTCTTATTGACACTATCATAGTGGATAGGTATTTTACTTTGTATGGCACATGTGCATACACCACACATGATTATATAGGATTAGGAGTTTTCTCTGGTAAGGATGTTCATTGATTTGCTTATATCCATAATGTTATTTGACAAACTTAATTTGGTGCAACTACCTTATTTGGAACTAACACGTTTCATATACAATAACATCACAGGTCTTGTAACAAAAGGGTATAATGGATGTAAATGTTGTGGACCTTTAATAAAGGCTAGGTGGTCCGACCACCTACATAATCCTATGTATGATTGCTCGAGGGCATTCCTCTCATAAGACAACCCTTATATAATAGAATCATATTCTTTCAATGGTAATCTAGAGAGAACTTAAAGATCTGACATAATGAAACCAACACATTGGCTTAGTGCACATGACACACACAAAAAAGGAAATTGCAGAATTGTTCAACTCAAATGGGAAAGCTATGTTTGATGATCCTGAATTTTTTAACGCTTATGTTAATAAAATGTCTATTGGGATGAAAAGGAAATATGTGTTTTATGATCTTCCATATTGGGAGAATCTTAAGAATTACCAATTACTGGATCCCATGCATATATTAAAATTGTTTCATATTCTTTGTGGAGGCATATATCATAAAAACAAATTGACACATTGGATATTAGGAGGGATCTCATTTCTTTGAATACTAAAAGGAAACATTGACCAAGAAATGAAAGAGGAGAGGCCAACACCTCTTGTTTTTTTTAGAGAAGGTGATGTCCCATGGATTTTGAAGAAATATAATATATATTTGGAAAAATATTTTATATCGAGCATGAAGACACTTTCATTGTATGGGCCAACTCTACAAGACTGCTTCACATAAGAAGAGGAATTTTTGAGGTTGAAATCACATGACCATTTGAACCTTATAAGCGTATGTATGTTAATTACATGCTTCTTTTTGTACAATTTAGGTTATAAAATGCTTCAATAATAGGTTTATGCCAATTGATTTCTTATGTGTTTATTTTGTAGTGTCCTTATCCTTTTATCATTCATGGTTGTGTGAACCATGAATTCCCCAAAGTTATACAATGAGACATATCTAAATTATTAGTATTTGTATGTTGGATTACATCAAAGGAGATTCACATGGCTAGTATTCCACGTTGGCATCGAGAGGTCGTCGAGATTGTTTGTATGTTTGAGAAAGAACTACCCACATGTTTCATGGACTTATAGGTCCGTCTTCTAATTCACCTACCTAATGAGGTTCAATTAGCTAGAGTGGTATCATGTTGTTGGATGTTCTTCTTCAATACATACATGAAAAATTTGAAGGGGTTTCTTAGACCAAGGAGAAAACCAAAGGGGTATATGCAGGAGGGGTACAAATTATATGAGTCATTCTATTACGCTAGTGAATACATCAAGAAAATTGATGGCACAAAAGTCATAGTGTTTTGGGACAACCAACGAGATGAGGACAAAAGAGAAGGGGAGACACTCCAAATGAACGCAAAAAGGTGCATGATAAAGAGTAAGGCACTTATATTTTGTCAATTTTCTTCTAAGTAGGTTTTGACAATGAAATTTATAATATATATTTGATAGCATACTAGTCATTTTCATTTCATGAATACATCAACGAATGAATAAATTGATGCCACCAATAAATTTGTTCTTTACGACATGGAGGAAACACAACCATGGCTCGTGTTGTATGAAGAGAAAATAAGGGAATGGGATGATGACAATAAATAATTCAAATGGTTGAACGGTAGAAGCATCTCTTATCCTGATCATTTAAAATAAAATATGCCAAGGATATGTCCCAATAGTTGGGTAGTTTACTAGAGCATAGAGAGATATGGTGCATCTAGTCATTACCCACATGGTGAAGAGGATGCACAAAACATAGGGATTTGGTGTCATAACTATGTGATAATATCTCCATGTACATTGCTCATTTTATAATGCACATTTGTATTATAACATGTAATATGTTTTTATTAATTCTTGACTTACTAAATAGATGACAATGTCCATTCTTTGCATTTTTTAGGTGTGATTGTTCCCATATATGTGGGAATATGGACATTATTTTTGCTTTTAGGATACAAATGATGGACATGTCACATTTGACTGTGGAGTGTAGGTCGACTTCAACCAATATAATCGTGCTAGCTATTGTGATCATAATATAATAGAGGGGAACCTAAGTTACATCAGAAAGATACAAGAGGTCATGCAAGTAGACTTCTCATCTTCCCAATGTGTTATTTTAGGTGCAAGTGGTGGGATAATTTCGACTAGAATAATGTAAATGAAGATCGTGATAGTGGGACAATATGTATCAACTTTAAAAATATGTGGGATGTAAAGAACGAGCCTTATGTTTACCCAAAACACTACAACCAAGTCTTCTTTACCCATATGTGTTGGATAGGGATTGGTGGTTCATACCGAGACACAATCCAATATCAAAACACCTTTTCGAGAACAACAATGTTATCATGCCAAGTGAGGAAGATAAAATGGTTGATGACAATTAATAGGGATATGTACATGTTTTAATTTGACATTTATGTTATGGCCGTGGCATTTTATTATGGACATCTATAATTGATGATTTTTTTTCTTCATTTTATGATGTTGGATATGAAAAGTTAACTATCATTTATGTGTGGTTGGATTCAACCTTGGATGTTAACACATTTATTTTATGTATTGGATGTAAAATTATGATAATGGTTTTTTACTGTGTAATTGAATTATATTGTTTAATGAATGCATTTTTTATGTATTAACTGTAGATCAACATATTTTTAATGTGAATAATAATGAGTATGAGTTACCTATCATGTTTTATAACATCATGATGTTTACATAGCATATGTTTCTATAGCACATTAGTTGTATTCATTTGAAATTCAAAGTCCATGTGGAGGTATATGTAGAAAATTTGAATTGTATTTTTTTTTTATGAATAATAACACTTATCTCATCCACATTTCATGTGTTATAATTTATCTACCATTTTATGCGGCAATGCAATATAAAATGCACCAATTCAATTGTCTTTTTTTAAAGAAATGATGCAATAAATTATCGATATCCAAAAGCGATGAAATTGTAAACATATACATACCTATTATACTACAAATATATTGTTTAAAAAAACATTCTTATTCTTATTTTTATTTATTTATGTGATTTGTTGTGACATTACTCATTAAGGTTGTTAATGTTTTTCCTATAACTATTTTTAGTATTCCTCATCCATCTAAAAAAATTAAATGTTACACTCATAGTAACAAGATTTGCACACTTGGGATGCGTAGACATCTTAGCTTTACATGGCTTCTATTCCTCATTCAATTCATGTACACATTGAGATGGTAGAGTAAGGTTTATGGATGGGACTAGATGAGACACAGTCTTTGAAGGAGTTGTTCATGCTGGAACAATGGATCAAGGACTCGGGCTTGTCGCATGCAAGGAAGACAGTGTTTGAAAGGACTATTTACCTTTACTGGGATATGAAGGGTATTCTTGGTTGAGTGTTTTATTCTGGAGCATGAGGAAAAGGATAAGGGGGACGACGTCCTGGTTCAGTTTTGGAAAGAACTATATGCTAACATCCATCTCATGCATATGAATATCGATGTTATAGCTAAAGAGATGGGAATTCCCTTCCTTCCTCAGATGGGAATGGAGGGGACTCAAGACATTGTGGCGCTAAAAAGGATGGGTGAAATGATGGTTTACCAAAGGAAAGATGGGATGGAGTCCACTCCTATGAATTTCCAAGTTCTGAAAGGGCCTTGCCATGGGTCTAAGAATTCTGGTTGATGTTGGTCATCTAGTTTTTGGTTTTTAGATTTGATGTGTCGAAGGTTACATATTGAGCTAATAAAAGTATTAATCCTAAAGGTCTAGTATGTTTTTATGTTTATTTTTTTTGGTGCGAAAGGGGTAAAAATGGTAAATGCAATTTTTGATTTTTTCTAGGTTTCAATGATGTCGAATCTGTTAACTATTTGGTGGTATTTATACCTTGTTTTTTCCTATGAGGGAGAGGATTTTGTGGGGATGTGTTATGTTCAATTATGTACTGATTATCATGATTAATGGGAAATATTTGGTAGTGATTCCAGCCCTAGGAAAATGTGATACTTTTGTTGAATGTTAATATAAAGTTACTTAAAAAAAATGCACACTAATATTTAACATAGTACTTATAGGGTAAAGTTAACTAAATGATTAAATATATTTACAATTTACAATGTTTAAATATTGACAAAATATTATTATATTTATTGAATTATATTTAAATGTTTAATTTTGTTTTATAGTTTTAATGTTATTCTAACAATTCAAGAGTATTCATTGAAATTTAATTGTTAAGATAATAATGGAATGCTCATGTTGTAGTGTAACCTTTAATAGTTCAACTTTTCACTATTTTTTAATATAAGAGTGGAATTAGAATAGTAGCATTGGATGATAGCTCATACTATTTGTAAATTTACCATAACAAGAGAATGACACCATTACTGAAACTTCAAAGTAAGTAATGACACACAAAAACATTGAATTCATTTTAAATAAATTTGTTCGTATTGTTCTACAAAATCTTTTGAAGCAACATTCGATTCAAACTTAATCAACCTTTAAAAATACATACATTTAAGTCATGATGATCCAGATGGAGATTGGTGGACACCCACCTATTACATTGGCTCAAAACAATTGTCCATTATGGTAGTTTCCTAGTTATTTTTCTATGGTTTTTTGGGTCCCAAACTTTCGGGGCTATTTTGAGGCCCTAAACAACGTTTTATGGCAATTCAGGGGGACAATTTTTTTTAGCATGCATTTATCCCCCCTCGAAAGTTTTAAATCATGGATATACCTTTCCAACGGGTTATCGAGCACCCAAATCAGAGATCATATGCAAAAGTTATGACCCCGGGAAGTTGACTGTTCAACTTACCACCTTGGGGCAACAAACTTTATGACGATTGATCTTCTAGGGTTATGTTTTGGACTTTTAGGGTCCTCAACCTCATTCTTATTATAAATAGGCCACTTTGGCCTCATTTTTTATTCATCTTGGTGCAAATGAGCGTAGCAGCCACATCTCTTCTCAAAGATAACTACCACCATTCTAGTTGTTGTATTTACAATATGTTCTATTTCTGTGATTTAATAGAATATGTATTTACTGTATCTATTTTTTCATTGCAATATGTCTATGTGTATGATGCTATATATGTTCTTTCATTTCATTCCCAGATAAATCCGTATCAATGGTATCAAAGCACTTTGCTCTTTGCTTGTTTCTTAGCGCATGTCCCCGATGAGGTTAGGGTATCGAGAGTTTGGTCTCGAACTAGTTTCGCTTGATGAAGAGCACTCTCTCCTCCCCAAATGAACTTCCATGGAGGAATAAAAGGGAGACGGTGAAGCAGGAGATCATATCAAGTCGTCGCTCAAGGAATCCCTCGAGCAACAAAGGAATGAGACGATGGATAGTTTCACCCAAATCCTTCTACGAATACCGTTAATGGCGAATTCACCTTCAATAGGCAAGTATTTCGGAGATGAAACCCCATTCAAGGTACAAGTTAACTTTGATATTCCTTTATTTTAAGGAAAAACTGATGTTAATGCCCTAGATAATTGGTTGAATGTTCTAGAAGGGTATTTCTCTTTCCGCAAAATTTTCGCTAGGGAAAATATCACCTTTGTGCTCCTTAAGGCAGTCCCCCATGCCCAAAATTGGAGGGGTAATTATTGGGAGAAAATATCATCAGATGAGTCTAGAATGCTTGAGACAAATCTCACTTGGGCCTCTTTCATTTATGTCTTCAAGGAGCAATATTAACCTATGGGGAACTATGATGACCAGTACACCAAATGGACCATTCTGCGTCAAGTGAGGGACCAGATGGTGTTGAAGTAAACCAACAAATTTCATACCTTGCACACAAAGCTAGGTATCAAGGAATTTGAGCGACACCTGATACTGAAATATCACAGTGGTATACATCGGTACATCCGAACCGAGATGGAATTTCTAGACATCTCTTCACTTAGATATACCTATCGTTATGCTATCAAAATTGAGGAGAAATTTCGACAAAAGAACAAGCAAGACTTTGGACTTGCAAATCCATTGTAGAAGCAAGGAAAGGGAAACCCCAGACCGCAAAACATAGGAACACACAACCAGTCCCCACCACAAGCAAAGTAGGGGAATGGAAAGGAAAAGAAGGACAAAAAGAAGTGGCGTGAGTTCTACAAAATCCCTTGGCACAACATTGATGAATTCCGTTCAATGTAGTCATTGGTAACATAGATAAAGTCTTCAAAATCAGATCCTGATTCTGATTCAAAACCCAATGCCACATCCGTAGACCATGGGAAGCATATCATTGATGCAGACTCCACTATCACTATTTCTACCACACATATTGAACCACAGGAGCCTAAAGACTTAGAGGCAGAGGAGCGCCTCTTCCACTTGTAGATGTGGGTAAAGGGAATCCCACAAAATTTTGTTGTTAACAATGGAAGCCAAAAGAATTTGATCCAGCAGAATTCATCAAGATATTAGAGCTTCCAAAAAAAATACACCCGCAACCCTACAACATCGGTTGGCTAAGCCAATGATGAGGTATCCACATTATTCAACAATGCCTCCTACCTTATGGCATCAATCCTTTCAAAGATGAGGTATCGTGTGATGTGGCCCCACTTGAAGTCTGTGATGTTCTTTTAGGACAACTATATATGTGGAAGCATCATGCTGTATATGAGTCACAACCTCACAATGTCATTGTCACTTTGGGGGGAAAACTCTTTTAGATACTAGAGATAGTTGCACCTGACATAGTCTCACAAGGTAGGAATATAAGTTCCCACACTAGGAAATTATCCCTATTCACAATTTCCTCTAATGGAGGACATAAGATCACATATGCCTCCACATCCTTTGCACATTGTGTATTTTCTCTGCAGAAACAAGAAGAACACATAATCATTGTTTCCTCATATAACCGAGTACCTCTACGATGCATGACCACGCATTAAAGGTGATCCTCAAGGAATAAATCATCCATATCGGTTTAAATCAAGGAAAACACAAAAACAAAAATCATTGAACATTTTCAGCGCATCAATAAACATCGATTACAACCCTCTACGGATGTCAAAAAAAGGCAGCCTCTTCACTTTAGCAAATGTCGCACCAGGAGATCATCTTACCACACAGTTCGAGATATGATACGATATTTGACACAATGGATACCATTTATTTTTAAGGAGGGAATATTGATCCAGATGGATATCAGTGGCCACCCACGTATTCCACTGGCTCAAAACAATTGTCCATTATGGTAGTTTCCTAGTTATTTTTCTACGGTTTTTTGGGTCCCAAACTTCCGAGGCTGTATTGAGGCCCTAAGTGAAGTTTTTTGGTGATTCATGGGGTCAAATAATTTCCTTTGACATGCATTTGGACCCATTCAAAATTTTTAAATCTTGGATAGACCTTTCCAATAAGTTATCGAGCGCCCAAATCGGAGATCGTATGCAAAAGTTATGACCCTGGGAAGTTGACTGTTCAACTTACTACCTTGGGGCTACAAAATTTATGACGGTTCATCTTCTAGGGTTATGTTTTGGAATTTTTGGGTCCTCTCCATCATTCTTATTATAAATATCCCCCTTTGGCCTCATTTTGCATTCATCTTGGCATGGATGAGCGTAGCATCCACATCTCTTCTCATAGAGAGCTACCGCCATTCTAGCTGTTGTATTTACAGTTTGTTCTATTTCCTCCATTTAATAGAATATGTGTTTACTGTATCTCTATTTTGATTGCAATATTTCTATGTTTATGATTCTATATGTGTTCTTTCATTTCGTTCCCACATAAATCTGGATCAGTGGTATCTGAGCAATCTGCTCTTTGCTTGTTTCTCAACGCATGTCCTCGACGAGGTCAGGGTATAGAGAGTTTTGTCTCGAACTAGTTTCACTTGGTAAAGATCAATCTCTCTGCCCCAAACGACCTCCCATGGAAGAAGAAAAGAGGGACGAGAAAGCAAGAGATCCCATCAAGTCACTGCTCGAGGGAGCCCTCGAGCGACAAAGGAACGAGATGATGGACAATTTCTCCAAAATCCTTCTATGAATGCCGACAATGGCGAATTCACTTCAACAAAAAATATTTTCAGAGATGAAACCCCAGTCAATGTAGAAGTTAACTTTGATATTCCTTTATTTGAAGAAAAAACAGATGTTGATTCTCTAGATAATTGGTTGAATGTTTTAGAAGGGTATTTCTCTGTCCACAATTTTTTCGACAGGGAAAATATCACCTTTGTGCTCGTTAAGGCTATCCTCCATGCTGAAAATTGGTGGGATAATTATTGGAAGAAAATATCACTAGACAAGTTTGGAATGCTTAAGACAAATCCCACTTGGGCCTCTTTCATTGATGACATCAAGGAGAAGTATTACCTTATGGGGAAATATGATGACCAGTACACCAAATGGACCATTCTGTGTCAAGAGAGGGACCAAATTCTATTGGAGTATGCCAACAACTTACATATCTTGTGCACAAAGCTGGTTATCAAGGACTCCAAGCGACCCCTAATTTTGAAATATCACAATGGTATACATCAGTACATCTGAACTGAGATGGAATTTCTCGACATCTCTTCACTTGTATCTGCCTATCGTTAAGCTGTCAAAATCGAGGAGAAATTTTGAAAAAATAACAAGCAAGACTTTGGACCTGCAAACCCACTGCAGAAGCAAGGAAAGGGAAACCTTGGCCCACAAAACATAGGAAAAGACAACCATTCCTCACCACAAGAAAAGCAGGGGAATGGAAATACAAAAAAGGACACCGTGAAGTGGTGCAAGTTCCATAAAATCCCCTGGCACAAGACTGATGAATGCCGCTCAAAGCAGTAATTGGTAGTCGAGATCAAGTCTTCAGAATCATATCCTGATTCTGATTCACAACCCAATTCCACAACCGTAGATCATGGGAAGCATATCATTGATGCAGACCCCGTTGTCACTGTTGATACCACATAGATTCAACTAGAGGATCCTAAAGAGTTAGAGGTAGAGGAGCGACTCTTCCACTCACAGACGTGGGTAAAGGGAATCCCATTGCATTTTGTTGTTGAAAATGGAATCCAAAAGAACTTGATCTCAGCATAAGTCATTAATATATTAGAGCTTCCAACAACACCACACCCGCAACCCTATAAAATCGATTGGCTAATCCAAGGATGAGGTAACCACATTACTCAACAATGCCTCCTACCATATGTCTTCAAGCATTTCAAAGAGGAGGTACTGTGTGATGTGGCCCCACTTAAAGTCTGTGATGTTCTTTTAGGACAATCATATATGTTGAAGTGTCATGTTGTATATGAGTCACGATCTCACAGTGCCATTGTCACGTTGGGGGGACAACTCTATTGGATAGCAGAAATAGTTGCACCTGACGCAGTCTCGCAAGATAGGAAGATAAGATCCTGCACTAGGAAATTACCCCTCTTCACAATTTCTTATGAAGGAAAATATCATATCACAGAGACCTCCACATCCTATGCACATGGTGTCTCTGCTCTACAGAAACAAGAAGAACACATAGTCATTCTTTCCTCATCTACCCGAGTACCTCTATGATGCAAGGCCACACATTCAAGGTGATTCTATAGGAATAAATCAACCAGATCGGTTCAAACCAAGGACAAAAAAAACCCCAAAATCGTTGAACATTTTCAGTGCATCAATTAACATCAAATACGACCCTTTTGAGATGTCAAAGAAAGGCAACCTCTTCAGTTCAACAAATGTCGCATCAAGAGATCATCCCACCACATAGTTTGAGATATGATACATTATTTGATGCAATCGAGAACATTGCTTCCTGAGGGAGGATTGATCCAGATGGTTATTAGTGGCCACCCACCTATTCCATTGGCTCAAAACAATTGTTCATTGTGGCAGTTTCCTAGTTATTTTTCGATAGTTTTTTGGGTCCCAAACGTCTAGGGTTGTTTTGAGGCCCTAAACGACTCTTTTTGGCAATTTGGGGGGGCAATTTATTACCTTCAACTCTCATATGTTCGCATTATGAAGATGTGAATCTTGGAGAGATATTTCTAACGGGATATTGAGTGCCCAAATCAGAGATCGTATGCAAAAGTTATGACCCCGGGAAGTTGGCTGTTCAACTTAGCACCTTAGGGCCGCAAAATTTATGACGGTTAATCTTCTATGGTTATGTTTTTGGATTTTGGGGTCCTCACCCTCATTCCTATTAGAAATAGGACCCTTTGGCCTCATTTGTATTCATCTTGGCACATATGAGCGTAACATCCACATCTCTTATCAGAGATAGCTACCACCATTCTAGTTGTTGTATTTACAGCCTGTTCTATTTCCACCATTTAATAGAATATGTGTTTACTATATATCTATTTTGATTGCAATATGTCTGTGTTAATGATGATATATATTTTCTTTCATTTCGTTCCCACATAAATCTAGATTAGTGATATTAGAGCAATATGCTCTTTGCTTGTTTTTGAGCTTATGTCCCCGATGAGGTCAAGGTATAGAGAGTTTGGTCTCGAACTAGTTTCACTTGGTGAATATCACTTTAACCACCAGAAAAGATCTCCCATGGAGGAACAAAAGAGAGATGACGGAGTAGGACATCCTATCAAGTTGCTGCCCGATGAATCCCTTGAGTGACAAAACTAACGAGATGATGGATAGTTTCGCCCAAATCCTTCTACGAATGTCGGCGATGGTGAATTCACCTTCAACAAGCAACTGTTTAAGAGATAAAACCCCATTCAAGGTACAAGTTAACTTTGATATTCTTTTATTTGAAGTAAAAATTGATGTTGATGCCCTAGATAATTGGTTGAATGTTCTAGAAGGGTATTTCTCTATCCACAATTTTTTCGACAGGGAAAAGATCACCTTTGTGATCCTTAAGGAAGTCCTCCATGCCCAAAAATGTTGGGGTACTTATTGGGAACAAATATCATCAGACGAGTCCATTAGAGAGAATTTGAGGTAAAAAATGGGCCTCAAAAGGACCAAAATGTACTATAAAAATCAACCAATTACATTCTAGTAGATGACATCATCCCCATGGTTGANATTAAATTCATTTTTGTTTAATTTTATTTACAAGTTCAAGACAAATAAATGTTAAAGGACAAGAAATTTTTGGGAATTTACAATGAATCTTAGTCACATCATTCTAGATTTATTTTATTAATTTTATTTATATTCAATTTAAAAATTAACTCAACCATGGTTATTTATATTGTGCATAAAAAGTAGTGTAGGAGGTGAGTTGTCATATATACCTACCCCATAAAACCCCTAACTCATAATATTTTAATATATCTTATATTTTTGTAGTACATCTCTTAGGAGGCCCATTTTTGACCTCAAATTCTCTCTAATGATGGAATGCTTAAGACAAATCCCACTAGCCTCTTTCATTGATCCCATCAAGGAGAAATATTACACTGTGGGGAACTATCATAACCAATACACCAAATGGACCATTCCGTGTTAAGAGAGGGAGCAGACGATGTCGAAGTATACCAACAACTGCAAGGACTCTAAGCAACACCTGACACTGAAATATCACAGTGGTCTATATCGGTACGTCTGAATTGAGATGGACTGTCTCGACATTTCTTCACTTGGATCTGCCTATCATTATGCTATCAAAATCGAGGAGAAATTTCGGCAAAAGAAAAAGAGAGACTTTGGACTTGCAAACCCACCATAGAATCAAGACAAGGGAAATCCTAACCCGCAAAACACAGGAAAATAAAACCAGTTCCTGCCATAAGAAAAGTAGGGGAATGAAAATACAAAGAAGGACATCGATAAGTGGTGTGAGTTCCACAAAATCCCCTGGTACAACATTGATGAATGTCACTCAAAGCAGTCATTGGTAGCTGAGATCACGTCTTCTTAATCAGATTCCGATTCTAATTCACAAACCAAGGACACAGGTGTAGACCATGGAAGTAGATCATTGATGCATACCCCACTATCACTGTTGCTACCACAGAGATTCAACCAGAGGAGCCTAAAGAGTCAGAGGCAGAGGAGCACCTCTTCCACTTGCATATGTGTGTAAAGGGAATCCCACTGCATTTTGTCATTGAAAATGGAATCCAAAAGAACATGATCTTAGTAGAAGTAATCAAGATATTGGAGCTTCCAACAATACCACACCCACAACCCTACAACATCGGTTGGATAAGCCAAGGATGAGGTATCCGCATTACTCAATAATGACTCCTACCATATGGAAATATCAAGCCTTTCAAAGACAAGGTACTGTGTGATGTGGCCCCACTTGAAATATGTGATGTTATTTTAGGACAGCTATGTATGTGGAAGCGTCATGCTGTATATGAGTCATGACCTCGCACTGTCATTGTCACTTTAGGGGGACAACTCTATCGGATACCAGAGACATTTGCACTTGAATCAATCTCGCAAGGTAGGAAGATAAAATCCCATACCAGGAAATTATCCCTCTTCATAATTTCCTCTGAATGAGAACATCATATCACAGATACCTCCACATCCTCTACACATGGTTTCTCTACTCTATATAAACAAGAAGAACACATAGTCATTGTTTCCTCATCTATGTGAGTACCTCTACGATGCAAGGACACACATTCAAGGTGCTCCTCTAGGAATAAATCATCTAGATTAAGTCAAGCCAAGGACAACACAAAAACCAAAATCATTGAACATTTTCAGTGCATCAATCAACAACAATTAAAACGCTCTCAGGATGTCAATGAAAGGAAGCCTCTTCACTTCAAGAAATGTTGCACCAGGAGATCATCTCACCACACAGTTCGAGATATGATATGAGATTTGACGTAATGGAGACCATTAATTCCTAAGGAGGGAGGATTGATACAAATGGATATCGATGGCCACCCAGCTATTCCATTGGCTCAAAACAATTCCATTATGGTATTTTTCCATGGTTTTTTAGGTCCCAAACTTCTGGGGCTATTTTGAGCCCTAAACGACGTTTTTTTGCGATTCAGGGGGCTTAATAGATTCCTTTGGCATGAATTTTGTTCCATTTGAAAGTTTTAAATCTCTTCTAGATCTTTCCAATGGGATATCAAGTGCCCATATCAGAGATAGTATGCAAAATTTACGACCCCAAGAAGTTGACTGTTCAACTTACCACCTTAGGGCCTCAAACTTTATAACGATTCATCTTCTAGGGTTATGTTTTGTAATTTTTGGGTCCTTTCCCTCATTCTTATTATAAATATTCCCCTTTTTCCTCATTTTGTACTTATCTTGGCACATATGAGCGTAGTAGCCACATCTCTTCTCAGAGATAGCTACCACCATTCTAGCCATTGTATTTACAGTATGTTCTATTTCCACCATTTAATAAAATATGTGTTTACTGTATCTCTATTTTCATTTCAATATGTCTGTGTTTATGATGCTACATATGTTCTTTCATTTCGTTCCCACATAAATCTGGATCACATGAACCCAAAATAACTTATGATTTAAAATTTTATGTAAACTAATTTTAATATTGCTAGATGTTTTAGTTATATATTTGATAGTTCCTTGTGGTTTATATTTGTACCAATTTTATATATTTATTATATCATTAAGGAAGTACTCAAACATATTAACATAAACATCTACTTTATACATTTATTGAGTAGGGGCGTCATTAACATAGACATCTACTCTATACATTTATTGAGTAGATACCTCAAAATATATCTGTAAATCAATAAATATTTGCCTTTTCAAATTACTATTATTTCTTATATGTTGAAGAATTCATCGTTAATTTGCACTTATATTCATACTCTTTATTTTTAAATAAAATTAATTTAATATATATAAATTTTATTTAACTATTTTAAATAATTTTTTTTTAAAAATTTTGTCGAAATAAATTATTAACATAGTAAAATCATACTTTAACCAATTAGCCATCTAAATAAATCAAATAAAAAATGCACTCTAAAACAAATTTCTAGATAGTTAAATTTATTATCGTATAATGACATTAGATTATTGCTGCATACAAATGACATTAAACGATCTTAACAACAATCAAACATTATATTGCATCTCTAATTTAGGTCAATGACACACAATACATTTTACAAATAGACAACATCAACATAAGATGAAAAGACATAAATATACATGAATGATATCAACATGATATACATCAACATCAACACAATATGAAACAAACATAATATATATGAGCAATAATATCAAAATACTAATGTATGTCAAATATACATATCAAGTCACATTTTAAAGGTCACATATATACATGTGCTCAATAATTCCTTTGCGTTAGAGGGTCCACTACCAGAGCCAAAAGTATCAATACCTCCACCAACATAACTAGAGGCATCAGTACCTCCACTAGGTAAAAATGTAGAATGAAGTAGTTGATATCTCTCTCCATGAGGATCTATATTATGAATCATTGCAACTATCGTATCTATAGTAGTTTCCAATGATGTAGGAGGTGGTGGTGGATCCAGTGGGTGAGAAGGATACAGTGATCGATCTACTCGATGTGGAGGAGAGGGTGGTCGATCAACATGTAGAGGAGATGGTGGTGGGTTGGCTCAATAAGGAAGAAATGGTGGTGGCTCATTTTAATGAGGAGGAGAGGGTGCTTAGTTGACCGATGGAGGAGGACATGGTGGCCAGTCATCTCTTCTAGGAGGAGTATGATATAGAGGAGGAGGAGGTGGAGTACCACCATCCTCATCAAGTGAATATAAATATATTTGAGCATGCCTCCACCTATCTAGTATGTTGTCCACGCTGACAATATGATGCATTAATAACATCATATCACATGGGAGGGTCCTCTCTATCTTTAAAAGGTTTGGGTCCCATAGGATCTGGTTGACTTGAAAATGTTGCACTACATATTGGTACAACACTCTAGATAATTGATTTTCCACCTCCTAGCATAATCTACTATATAAGTTTCATTCTAGGCCAATTATTTGTAATTGAAGTACCTCCTCAACCTCAACCATGTCCTCATATTTTTGGGGAGGAACCTCTCAAACATAAGTGTCAATATATGCAAAATAACACATAACAATAATGAAACAATTTAAAGAAAATGTTAAATAAATTACATATGCATTAAATTAGAAGATAAAATGCGACTATGTTAATCAAAACATAATGCTAATATTAACTCTATCCTATGGTGGCTCATCTTGGGTAAATAGGATGTTGGGAAATCCTTGTCAATCTAGATCTGCATATAGGTATGGCATGAGATCCATGGTGTGATCATCCTCATTGTAGAGAAACTCTAATGTATTTGTAGTGATCCTACCTAGGAACTCTACCTATCCCCTTTTGGGAAACATCTTCCCCCACTATGCATCCACACCTCGACCATCAACTTAGGAGGGTGGTGATCAAACAACAACTGAGTGATTGGAAACCTCTCGAAAAATAAGCAAAAAAACTCAAAATAAAATGGAAAGCTTGTCCTCCCATTAAACATGGAATCAACGATCCAAAACAAAATAAACTTGTTGCAAAAAATGGCACACCACCTAATGCATTGGGGACTCTACACTAAATAATCAACATAATATAATAACAAACAACTAATGCATTTCCCATCAATAGTGTAGTGAGCCACTATCGTGACCAAAAGCGAGAAGCACCTGACCTCCTCTTCACCAAAAGAAGATATGTGCCATTGAAAACCAACTACCTATAAGTCATCAGGGGTAGTGGCATCCCCACTAACATATATTTGAACATATTCTAGCTAACTATTTGTTGCAATGCTAGGATGGACATCGAGGAAAAGGGAAAAATCATCCCCTCTCTTGGATAGCCTAGTAATGAAATAATTTCCTCCTGTGTGGGTTGGAACCATGAATCAAGACTAACCTTGAATGCTTGTATATGTTTTTTAACCCAAAAAATCCCTCAGTAAGATCTATATTACCTACACCACCTAAAGACATCCATTTGACTACCCTCATTTGACCCCCACACCCTCGGAAAGGCTCAAAAACATGAAAATGGCTTGGAAACCCCTAAAAAGAGCCAAAATATCTCTCATAGGGGATAAAACCTCCAAAAGGGGCTAAAACCCCTCAATGGAGCTTAAAACCCCCAAAGGAGCTAAGAGTTGGGTGAAAGGGGATTAAAGCCCAAAAAATGGGCTAAAGCCTTGACCAAGGGGTTAAAACCCTAAAATCTCTAGAAAAAACTATAAACAGAGGGGTGGGGGTCACTCTCAAAACAATCCTTCTGTCCCTATCATTATTCTGCCCATGTGAGTGCCTTGAGACGCTTTGCCTCTCAAGCCATTCACCCCCTCTCCTCCATAGCTCCACAAGCCAAGACTTCATCCCATTGAGAGGTGCTCCCAAAGCTAGGGCATGGTGGCCCATTTGCACATAGAAGGTATAACCATTTTCTTTTTTGTTGATAGCTTAGATTTTTAGATTAGTTTGTTTGTAGGTTTATTTGCTAATTGTTTGCTGCAGGTTCTCCTTTGATTTCCTATAGCCATCTTTTGTTTTTTGACCATTTCATGCAGGGTTTTCATAGCTTAGCTCTAACATTTATTTGCAGGTTTTATTTCAACCAACAGGAACCCTACCCTTCCATCCTATAGATGGAAGGTAGCCATTCCTTCTTGTAGCTAGGGTGAAATCCCTACTACAGATATGGCAACCATACCAGGTCGATCCCACAGGATCCCTGGATTGTTTTTCAAGTTTTAGTTTTTATTTATGCTTTCTTAACCTAGTTTCAGTTTCAGTTAAATCTAGTTTAGATATTTGTTTTTCTGTATTTAAGTTCATAATAGATCCTCCTTAAGGCCAAACCGAGCTCGTTCAGCCACAGTACAAGTTACTGTTGGCTGTTCCCAGCTCAGGTTAAAAACTTTTCAAGTTTTCAGGCCAAGTCGCTCTTATTGGCTTGAAAGGGGAGACTAGGTCGCTCATTTAGGTCTGAAAGGTGTGAATTCCCTCTCAAGGAGAAGATCGCTCTCGTTTTTAGTTTCCGAGCGACCCCTTGCTTGATTTTGGGAAAATTTGGTGACCCCATCGCCACATTTTCCCCAAAAAGGGCGATCTGTCTCTCAGATTCAATTTTTTAAGCTGTCTGGACTGTTAGTGCGGCTCATCTGCCTCTGTCCAGTAGTCTGTTTTAATATGCATACAATCTGTGTAAATCAATGATAGATTTAACTGTTTATTGATATAATGAATCTGTTTTAAGGCTTGAATAAATTACTGTAGGTTAAATTTCAGTTTTTAATAAGAATTGGAAATTAACACCTTTCCTAGCGCTTCCTCATCTACCCAGTCATCACCCTTTGAGGTATTCTGGGATAAGACGAAGGGTGAATCTCGTATAGTAATAGGAACTTCACTTGTGATAGCTTGAGACTAATAAAACCGGGTGACTTGGAAGGTAGATGGGGTGGTAGGCCCAGGGGGCCTCACGGTGTTTGCGTCCTCCCTATTGACTGATCTTGCACTCAGAGAGTGACCTGAGGATCTACAAATGGGATTAGTCCCATTGTGTTGAGAGCCCAACACTATTTCCTGGTCGAAAAGGAATACAGGTGTAAGGAATTCACCTAGTAAGTCTACCATAGTTCGGATTCATTAATGGCATGTTTCAAATTTTTTGTTCACAATTTATTGGTTTCATAACAATTTACCCATGTTGTATGTTTTGTAACAAACCAGAAAATATCTACGAAATATTCATAAACCATACAAGTAGCCACCAAGTGAATAACATAAAATAATAAAAAATACGATGGACATGCACACAACCATACCAAATAAAATAACCAAACTCAATTCATGACGTTGAGCTAGCCATTAACATCTATTAATTTACACTAATTCAAACACTTGCAGTCTTTGAGGACATAAGTCCCTAACTGCCTTAACTATGGGAAGTACTTGGGCTCAACCTTGAAACTCATTGTGAGGAGTACCATGGGAACCCCAAAGTAGCTAGCCACTGAGAGGAATTTCAAAGTGAAATGGGCAACGACCCCTACCGATTGACTAGCACTCCCATGAGGAAAAATCCAAGCGCTGTCTCCTGACAGTCTTGGTGGCTGAGTGACCACCTGAAAGCCAATAGGAAGCCACTAAAATCGGGGTCCAGAATGTCACTACCATATTTCACCACCTGATCTACCAACGAGACACAATTGATCCCGCACGCTCTTCCTCACGCCTAAGAGGCGATCCACCACAGTTCAAGTCCTTGAACCAACACCATCGAGACAATTCTCGACGACCCTCTACACCGTCAAAAGGCCACAAAACCTCTGATTCATACTCAGAATCATATCAATCTGAGCCAGATCTACACATTGCACCTTCTAGCCCCATGGATGGTGCAAACTTGGATCTATTTTTCATCTTGGTGATTGGTAGTGGACCCACGTCCATACCCCACACCACCACCAACACCCCTGCTGGTGGTCCTAGTACTGTCATGCAAACTGTCATAAGTTAGCTACCTCCACCCACACTTACCAGTCAAACTGTCCCACCTGTCATGCCAGTGGGCAGTGGCCTGTCCACTCACACTGTCCCACCTAGAATGCTTGGGGGCAGTGGCCCTTCCACTCACACTATCCCACTTGGCATGCCTAGGGGCAGTGGCCCTTCCACCTACACTGTACCTCCTGTCATACATGGGGGTAGTGTCCCATCCACAACTATTCCACATGTACCCCAAGTCACACAGGTACATCATGTTCCTTCAAACCCCACCACCATTGCTGGTCTGTCACACATCAACCTTGGGTCAAACCTTCCTTTCATGGCATGCCTCAACCTGCCTGACTTGGCTAGGTTAACCAATGACCCCATATGTCATAAAACCTTTTGGCCTCCCATGCCAACCAAACTCCCCTCAAACATTCCCAAGTTTGAAGGGAAGGCAGGGGAGTGCCCCCAAAACCATATAATGACGTTTCACATATGGTGCTCATCAAACAACATCGTAGATGATTCAATCAGACTCATACTGTTTCAACCCACCCTCACAGGCAACGTAACCAAGTGGTACATTGAGCTACCACAAGCCAAGTACCCAGATTTCAACTCCTTGGCCTTTATGTTCTTGTAATATTTCCAACTCCCCATCAGATATGATGAAGAAGTGGAAATATTACTATCTTTCCGCCAAAACACTACGACCCACATCACCGACCAGATCCATGAGTGGAGGCGACGTCGCAGCTTGTGCAAGATCAAGCTTGATGACAGGATCTTCCTGGACCAGTTCTTAAAAACCTTGCTTCCACTTATAGCCAAGGACGCCGCCTACGAATGTCCCCAAATAGAGGAAGTGGCCATCTTGAAGGCCCAACAATTTGATCTCATTTACACATAGTCTGGATACCTCTACACTATCATTCTAGGTGCTCCCCATGCAGGCACTTCCTATCAGGATGCGCTGGGGAATCCCATGCTATAGATGGCATCATAGGTTCTATCTCCCACAAATCATAGCACCATCCGACACCACCTATGATTCCACTGCAACCAAGCAACACCCCTAGGGTTTCCTACCCAAACCAAGCTCTTGACTATGCAAGAATGATGTCCTAGTCCGGAGCTACGACTTCTTATGCACAACCTGTACCACAACAACAGACCCATGCACCTACTTGGCTAGCACAACAATACGTGGGATAGGTGCCCATGTTTGTAGCACCCCCAACCCCCCAAGTCTATTATGCACCACCTGTGCAAGCCACCCAAACCCCCTCCCCAACTCCGCCTTCTCCTTTGGGACAAGTGTTTGCACAACAAAATTGTCCCACCCAACCAACCCCTAATAACCAACAAGGGCAAGCCAGAAACAACCGAGCAAGGAATCAAGGAAACAACCAATCGCAAGGAGGTGGTCAATAACCAAATCCTCCCAACAATGCCAGGGTGAACCGACCAACTCAAAATCCTCAACAACCAAACCAACCTAGACGCAATGATCCATTACACATGAATCAACCGTGCAAACTATGCGAGGTCTACGGGAACTATACACATGAGTGCAGCTTCATGGGTCTCTCTAAGCAGACCATTCACAACGAGGTTCAACATGCTACCAATACGGCAACCCTAGATCAACCCAAACTGACACTGCCAGGACCTCCACCCATGGTGCTCCAAAACCCATTACAAATCCAAGGACTGGTAGCAACTGCACCTGCTCCCCAACCTAATCCCACCGCCTCGGGGGCACCTCTGACAATAGAAATAGGTGTTCACCACCTGCCAGCCTTGACAACTGAAGAGGTCAATTTACAGACTAGACAAAATCAGTGCAGAATGAACACCGAACCCGCTGACCCATTAGTGACATCCACGTCCAAAACAACCAATACACCTCTTCATTTACCCCCTTTTCCCCCGCACCGCCCATACGATGGGTTTCCAACAACGTCATGGCTAGAGCTGCTGTAAGCTACAACATCATGGATGACTTGGCCCAAACACCTATGGCTATATCCGCTTTGGAGGTACTTAAAACTTTTCCAACACAATGAAAAGACTTACTATCCTCCCTCGGTACTATAGACCCCTATGACTCCAATTTGATCACATTTGACACAGAGAATGGAGAACCGCTGATGCCATCAACCATTGCCTTACAAATCTTGGTATCCATTCAGAATTTGGTGGTCCATCGATGCATCATCGACGAAGGGGCATCCACCTATGTTATGTCAACATTTGTTTGGAAAAAACTCAGGTCCCCTACCCTTCAACTGTCCACTACTATGCTTTGTGCTTACGATGGTCACCCCACCAAGGCCCAAGGCATCCTTTTGCATGTCCCCATTACTTTAGTAGGGAAGATAATCCTAATTGACATAGAGGTGGTCAATGCTCAGTTGCACTATAACATGATTTTAGGACGAAGCTACATGTACGCCATAAGAGCCGTGGAATCCATTGTGTTCCTCCTTATGATGGGAAGATTGTGACGGTGGATCAACTGACTTACCATGATCCACAGGGGCCAATGGCACCAACCAATGTTATCCCTACCGTCGAAACTGTTGTCGAAAACATAGCCACCCCACCATTACTGAACGTAGGCCCTAGGTTCTTCATTGACACCTCTATGAAGGATCCCTTCTCCTTTGTGTCACCTCCATTGACACCAAGTGATACTGTGGATTTGTGCATGCTATCATCTAGCACCGGTACACCCAAACCCCAATCGTAGCCGCAGCACCAAACGCAGTCACAAAACCAAACACAGCCACAACACCAACCACAGTTGTAGCTCCATCCGCAGCTGCAACCCTAGCCACAACCAAAACCTCAGTTGCAACCTCAACCTTAGTTAGCAGGGAAACAACAGGGTTCATTCCCACTCAACATGATCATTTTCCTTTTCCTTTTCCTTTTCCTACCATCCGGGATTGTGAGTAAGCCTATCTTGGAAACCTGCAATCTATAGGATTTCACAGTAGGAGTTCTTGTGTGGTACCTTAAACCACCTACCCTACCTTTGAGCCCCCAAGATGTGTTGACTCTTGTCTAGCCAATTGAGATGATGTTGCACCTACCTCTGGGTCCATCAAATACTCCTCTCGTATCCAGGCCTACCCCTCTTCCTCCAATAGATACTGGGGGCAAGGCCACCAAAACCACAACCAATACCATTTACATGATCTCTAGCACCAGTTTCCCTCCCATCTCATCGATCATGGAAGATCCACTTGATCTATCCTAACACCACTTAAGTAATGACAAAGAGATCTGTAAGACCGCCTACAGTTTTACCCCATTCCCTTTAAACCATAGTGTGGAATCGGTTCTTCCCATAAAAGACTAGATTCCACCACCTTGCCTTGCAAACGAACTTCGTCTCAACAAGGGGGCATACCTCTTCTCTAACTCAGATGGATGCCTCTTGAAGAAGCCGTGTAATGGGCTCTACCTCAAGAGAGTCTATGCTTGATACCACCACTATGAGTGCCTTATAGCATAGTTTTTTCTTTTTTGTTTTGCAACGTTTTTACCACAAATTAGAGACACCTGAAGCAGGGATTTCTCCTTGCTATAGGGTAGGAATGGCTCCCTTCCGTCTATAGGACAGAAGGGTAGGTTCCTATGTGGAAATGCAGAAAAGAAAAGCCGGAATGAAACTAGACAGAAATCAAAGAAAAATGAAACCCCTCTGCACACAAGGTTATGGGTTAAAGACCTACGATACCTTGCATACAACAATGGAGACTTGCAAGAACATGTTAGGCCATGAAACCTGCAAGCAAATACATGTTAGAAAAAACTGAAATAAACACAACAAAACATAAAATATACCTTCCTTTGGTGGAAATGGGCCACCATGCCCTATCTTGGAGGAGCACCTCTCTTGAGAATGGGGGAGCTATGGCTCAATGGAGGAATGGAGGAGAGGGAGTGTGGGTGGCTTGAGAGACAAATGGTCTCAAGGCATCCACTTGGGAAACATAATAGTATGCAAGGGAGGAATGTTTTGAGAGTGACCCCCCACCCTCCTTTTATAGCTTTTCCAAGGGGTTTTAGGGTTTTAAGCCCTTGGTCAGGGATTTAGCCCCTTTTTTGGGCCTTTAGCCCCTTCTGCCCCAACTTTAGCCTCTTTTAGGGTTTTAGCCCCTTTTTGAGTGCTTTAGCTCCTAGGGGGCTATTTTGGGCTCCTTTTTGGGGTTTTTAGCCCTTTTTCTTCATCCTTAGGCTATTTTGGAGTTGTGGGGGTCCAATGGAGGGTCTTATGGAGTGATATGAAGGTTGTGAGATGGTGTCCTTGGGTGGTGTAGGCCATTGAGAGCTATGTGGGGGATTTTTGGGTTAACAAATTACCCCTTGATGTGTGAGGGTAGGAGCTCAACGTATGGCCGACGAACATCATAGGATTTGCTGTGTAGAGGTGGTGCTTCCGGGGCTGGGGCATGGTGGCTTTTGGTTTTGTATTAATATGGTTCCCATCAATGGGTGAGATACAATAAATGTGTGACATGTATATGGATGAGGTGGGCATCCCCATGCTTGTGACAATGTCAAAAGAATCATTTCATCTAAGTTCTAAAATACAAGAGCCAATCATATACAACTGATGTTACAATGCTGGTTGCCTCCATGTGAGGATAAATACAATACTGATCTAGTACATTGGACCCATGGCATTCTCATGGAATGCTATGTCTTCATGACTAGTGGTTTGCTGGATCTGGTACATAGCTGTGTGGACTCGCTGATTGAGAGTCAGAGTCTTTGCGGTACAAGTATGCTGCATCAATCATAAAGGTATATCGAAGCACTGCTGGGGATTCTGAACACTGTCTCCAACACAACCTAGAAATCACAAGGGACATAACCTGTGTAGGTCCCTCAAGTGGACTTCACCAATGTGCTAGAGTCAGGTGACATCCAGGGTCTTCGACCAAGTATTGCGTGGAACAAACCCTGTACGAATCTCAATGGTGCGATGATGGAGTTGAAGTCGAGCACGTGAGAAACAACCATCTGAAGAGGCACTAAGGAATCCTCTCAAGTGGTCCAAGGAACTCATCAATGATGTAAATGAAACCTAGGTACAGGGACCTCTGGGTCTATCCTTTGGAATATGTGTGTTGGCAGTGACAAAGGGAGACCTGCCCCTAGTCAAGGCAATGATGTTTCCTTGACTAGGAGTGCGAGGGATAACTGAAAGGTGTGAAGCAATCTGTGGACAGACTCAATGAATTGGGGGGGAGGGGAGGGAAGGGAAAAAACTAAAAAGGGGTAGGGAGGGGAGTGGGAGACTCAAACTTCCTTTGTTCAGAGTATGATAGTAGGGCGGACCAGGAAGCAAATGAAACTGGCTCAAGGGAATGGGATCATAGCTGTAATACCGGGAATGTCGCTACAGATGGGAAATACTTGAAGGAGGTGGACACTTTTGATACTGATGGGATCCAAGGAAGACACATTGCAGAGTACTTTGAACAAAGGCAACCCAATGTGGGGATGCTGCCAAACTGTTTTGTGTGGGGTGGTGTCTAGGGACACCATTGTGGTAAGATCTCGTGGATCTTTGGCGAGCCCAAGAAGGTAAATGCTCGATGGTGCTTTCAATTTTAGAGAGTTTGAAAGCACGAAGAAGACTCTAGTGGGGGCTCTTTTTCATTGATAGTCTCCTATGCCCAAAAAAGGATAAAAGTATACATAGGAGAGCTTTCCCATCCCGGAGGGGATGAGAGACTTCTTTACCTTTGGTAGTCCAATCAGGCCGAAAAAGGTTAAACCTATACTGACTGGACGGTCTTTCAGATACTTTTATGAGCATGAATGAAACCAAGTTTGCTCGACAATATTTTCTTGATGAGACAGATGGAAAAGAGCTTAATGACAACCAGTGGTGAGCTTTTTCGAAAAGTGTGGCCCCTCTACCCGAGAAAGCATAAAAGTATGTAGAGGGGAACGGTCTTGGCTTGAGTGTGCCAAGGAAGTCCTTTTCATGAAATGGTCTACATGGTTCACAAAAGGAGATAAACAAGATGATGTAGATGCCCTTTCCTATACTTTAGCAAGCAGGAAAGGAAGCAGCTGCGCTCGATGATATTTTCATTGTTTTAAGGAGTTAGAAAAGAGCTTAAATGAAACTCCAGTGTGGTCAACCGATGGTGGTGGCACATGTGGTGCCCCATGTCGAGATGATGGACAGAGGTCTAAAGGTCATCCAAACAGTATGGACAGAGCATAAGGCTCTCAAACATACCAATACATGTGTGGGATAGATCATGGCAGAGGCCTGCGAGTCGGTGCGGAAGAGGCACACAAACCGAGGTGACTCTCAGACAGAGGTCGGGAGAGCGTGTGTGTGTGTTGCGGTGGATGAACTTGACTACATGCGGTGTGAGTACAAGTCCGAAGGAATTTATATGCCGAATACGTGTAAGAAAAATAAAAGGTTTTTGTGGACGATGGTCTAGATGTCCTCATCAGGTGCGATGAATGGAAAAGACAACTATGTGCTAAAAATACAAAATAAAAGCTAAAATTACAGTCCTTAATGGGCGGTGGCCTGAAAAATCGCATGAGTTGCGGTCGGGGAGTGTGATACAAGTACAAGTCTGTAGACACTTGCATCGTCATGTCATGGCTTGTAAACCGAGGTGACTTGTGGGAAATGGTCCAGAAATTGATTAATTAAACATGAGATGATGGTCTCATAAGGAAATGAAAATTTGAGACCGGAGGTGTGAGAGGTGTCTCAAACTGGTTTCAGGTGACTTTGGATTAGTAGCTGATGGTGCTGCCCTTGACTTGTGCTAAAAAACATTGAAAAACAAGAAAGGGAAAAAAACTACGCTATAAGGGACTCATAGTGGTTATATTAGGCATAGACTCTCTTGAGGCGGAGCCCATTGCGTGGCTTCTTCAAGAGTCGACCGTCTGAGTTAGCGAAGAGGTATGCCCCTTGTCGAGATGAAGGTCATTGGAAAGGTGGGGATGAAATCTAGACTTTTATGGGAAGAACCGATTCCACACTATGGTTTAAAGCGAATGGGGTAAAACCAAAGGTGGTCTTACAGATCTCCCCGTCATTGCGTAAGTGGTGCCGGGATAGATCAGGTGGATCTTCCACAACCGACGAGATGGAAGGGAAACTGGTGCTAGCGATCATGTAAATGGTATTGGTTGTGGTTTTTGTGGTGTTTCCCCCAATCTCTGTTGGATGAAGAGGGGTAGGCTTGGAGATGGGAGGATTCTTTGATGGACCTGGAGGTAGGTGCAACATCATCTCAATTGGATGGACATGAGTCAACACATTCTAGGGCCTTAGAGGTAGGGTAGGTGGTTTAAGGTACCGCATAGGATCTCCCAGTGTGAAATCCTATAGATTACAGGTTTCCAAGACAGACTTAGTCACGATCTCGGATGGTAGGAAAAGGAAAGGGAAAAGGAAAATGAAAAGGAAAATGTTGATCGGGAATGAACCCCACTGTTTCCCTGGTAACTGACGTTGCGGCTGTGGCTGGGGAAACAATGGAAGAGACAAGTCTGATGGACCATCGGTGATGGTGGAGACAAGAGAGTTTGTAGAACTAGACATCATGTAAATGGACATGGTGTCCGAAGAATGCCGTGGTGGGTGGAATTCTTCGATTAAGGTGATTTCAGACTCAAGGGAATGTTGATGGAGGTCAGCGAGATCCATTTGAAATTCGGGCAAGTCTTGGCAATGGTGAGAATAATGGCCATACAAGCTGCAAAGGGCACAAGCATTTTTTGTCCTCAATGCCTTGGTTAAAACAACCTGGGGCATGCTGGATGAGCTGGTGGATCAAGATACCACACCGGAATTCCCAATGTAAAGTTGGGTAGGCTTAAGGTGGCCATGACACCAATTGGGGGAAAGAGGAAGGGAATCGTATGGACTAGAGATGAGCCCAGATAAATCCCTGCTAGTTACATGTGGGGATGCGGTTGTGATTGCGGCTGCACATAATGCTGCTACTATGAGTGGTGTTGTAGCTGCTATTGGTGGTGTGGCTACGGACGATGCTGTGGTTGTGGTTGGGGCTGCGGCTGCAGTTTCTGTTTGGGTGCAGTGGTGCTAGATGAGACCATGCACAAGTCTGTAGTTTTATTTTGTGTCGGTGGTGGTGACACCAACGGGAAATGACCTGTCATGGTGGTATCGACAAACAACCCAGGGCCCACATTCAACGATGGAGAGGCTAGTGTGTTGTTAACCATAGTGTTGGTTGTAGGGACGACATTGGCGTGTATGGTCGTCCCTTGCGAATCAATGGTGGTGATGGTAGGGATAACGTTGGCAGGTGCTATTAACCCTTGCGGATCATGATAAGTGAATTGGTCAACTGTCACAATCTTCCCTTCATGGGGGAACATCATGAGACAAAAGACAGTTGATGCGACTGCTCTCATGGAATACATGTAACTTCTTCCGAGGAGGAGTTAGAGTCCAGTTGAGCATTGATGACTTCTATGTCAATCAAAACTGTCTTCCTAGCTAACGTGATGGGGCCACGGGGGAGAATTCCTTGGGATTTAGTGGGATGTCCATCATAATCCTACAGAGTTGTGGAGGACGGTTACAGAATTGGTGATCCAAGTTTCTACCAAACCAAGGTAGACACAATGCATGTGGATGTCCCCTCATCCACTATGCATCGATGCACGACCAAATTTCGGATGGATATCGGGATTTGGAAGGCGATGGTCGAGGGCATGCGCGGTTCCCCGTTCTCCGTGTCAAATGTGATCAACTTGGATTCGGAGGGGTCTACTGCCCCTAGAGTGTCTAGTAAGGCCTTTTGCTATGTTGGGCATGTTTTAAGTACCTCAAGAGCAGACATGGTGGTTGGAATTTGAGCCAAATCATCCACAATGCTATCGCTGACTGCAGCTCTAGCCGTGGCGTTATTGGCAATCCTATGTACGGGGGGGCGTGGGAATGGGGTTAACTGAAGAGGTAGGTTGAATATTTTGGATGTTGATGCCGCTGATGTGTCAGTGGGTTCGATGGTGGTACCGTACTGATTCCATTGGGTTTGCAAGTTGACCTCTTCAGTTGTCATGGCTAGCAGGTGGTGAAAACCTATTTTGGCAGTGGGAGGTGCCCCTGGAGCATTGGGATTGGACTGGGGAGGGGGTGCCATTGACACCAATCCTTGGACTGGTAGTGGGTTTTGAAGCACCATGGGGGGAGGTCCTTGTGATGGTGGGTTGGGTTGGGCTTGATTTGCCGGGTTGGCGGCCTGTTGGGCCTCATTTTGAATGGCCTGCTTAGCGCGAGCCATGAGGGGACAATCGAATGTGTAGTGCCCATAAACATCACAGAGTGTGCACGGTTGGTTTGTGCGCAACGGGGCGTTACATCTTGGTGCATTCTGTCATGGGGGGTTTTGGGCTGGTCGGTTTGCCCTGGCATTGTTGGGAGGGTTCGGTTGTTGACCGCCTCCCTACGGTTGGTTATTTCCTTGGTTGCGGGGCTGGTTATTTCAAGCTTTCCCTTGTTGATTGTTGGGGGCAGGCTGGTTGGGACAGTTTTGTTGTGTGAACACTTGTCCCAATGGAGCGGGTGGAGTGGGGGCAGGGGCTTGAACTGGTTGCACTGGAAATGCATAGTATATTTATGGGGGTGGTGGTGCCACAAATGTGGGAATTTTCCCCCTTATATTGCTATGTTGGCCAAGCCATGGCCTAAGCCTACTGCAGTGGCGCAAGCTGTGTGTAGGAAGTTGTTGCTCCGGACTGAGACATCATTCTTGCATAGTCCGGAGCTTGATTCTGGTAAGCAACACAAGCAGTGTTGCTTGGTTGTGGTGTAACAATAGGTGGTGTCGGTCAAGGATGTGGCTGTTGGGAGACCGATCCTATGATGCCGTAAACATCATGGGATGCCCCCGGTGCGTCACGGTAGGAGGTACTCGGACAGGGAGCATTTGGAATGGCGGTGTACAGGTATCCAGACTAAGCGTAGATAAGGTAAATTGTTGGGCCTTAAGTATGGCCTCTTCTTCGAATTAGGGACGTTTGGATGCGACGTCCTTTGCTATGGGTGGGAGAAAGGTCTTAAGGAACCAATCCAAGAAGATCTTGTTGTCAAGTTTGACTTTACATAAGCTACGGCGTCGCCGCCACTCATGGATATGGTTAGTTATGTGAGTGGCAGTGCTTTGATGGAAGGATAGCAGGATCTCCACCCTTGCATCATATCTAAAAGGGAGTTGGAAATATTGTAGGAACATGAAGGCTAGGGAGTTGAAGTCCAGGTACTTGGATTGTGGTAGCTCAATGTACCATTTGGCTGCAGCACCTATAAGGGTGCGCTGGAATAGCCTTAGCCTGATGGATTCTACGATGATGTTGGATGAGCACCATAGATGGAATGTAATTATGTGGTTTTGGGGACATTCCCCTGCTTTGCCTTCAAACTTAGGGATGTCTGATGGTAGCTTAGTTGGCATGGGTGGCCAAAAAGCTTGGTGGCGGATGGGGTCATTTGTTAATCTAGCCAAATCAGGCAAGTTAAGATGAGCCACGAAGGGCATATTTGACCCCAAGTTGATGTGGGATGGGGCTACGATGCGGGTGGGGTTTATAGGTGCATAATGCATCTGCACGGCTGGGGGTGCTTGCGGTGGCACCATTGCAGATGGGCCAATGCCCCCAAGTGTTGTGGGTGGTATAATATGAGTGGCGGGGACATTACCCCCATGTATGAAAATAGGGGCAATGTAAGTGGACGGTCCGCTGCCCCCCTGTGTGGTAGGAGGGGCAGTGTGTGTGGAAGGGCCACTGCCCCTGTGTGCTGTAAGTGGGCCAGCTTGACTGGTCACTATAGGTGGTGGAAACTGACTAATGATAGTCTGCATGACTATGCTTGGGCCACTTTCTAGGTTGTGGGTGATAGGTTGTGATGTGGACATGGGTCCACTTGCTATGGGTATGCCAAAAAATGGATCCAGATTTGCACTAGCCATGGGGCTTGATGGTGCAGTATGGAGGTCTGGTTCAGACTGATATGGATCTGAATCAGAATGAGAGGCTGTGTGGCCCTCTCATGGTGTGGGAGATCACTGAGAACGACTTCAACCATGTCGACTGAGTGTTCCAAATGGTGGTGGTTTGCCTCTTAGGTGTGAGGAAGAACGTGGAGGATCAATTGTGTTAGATTTTATGTCTGAAACTTGGTGGGAATGATATTTGGACCCCGGTTTCAGTTTCTTTCTATTGGCTGTAGGTGGTCACTCGACCACCAAGACTGCCATAAGACAACGCTTGTCTTGTTCCTCATAGGTGTTTCTTGTCAGAACCCCAAATTTTCACAATTTTTTTTTTGAGATAACAATAAATGCTAAAACCTGCGGTCTACTAACAGCTAACAGTTTGCATAAAAAGAAACAATAAAGTAATTAGTTTCACTAAATTCTACTTTAATAACTTAATAGTTCATTTTCGTAACAATAATAAATTCTTCTTGTGTGCTATTTGCTTCAGTTTTTTGATTAGTCTTTTCATGTCAAATAGGTGGAATCTACTTTTGAATCCGGGGCTTACCTAGCAATCGTGCTAACGCAAATGAATACTGATTCTTACAGGTTTACATGTATGATCAAACGAGTATATATTAAAAGATATTTAAAGTGTCAGTAGTATTTTATTTGCAATTTAAAAGCTTAGTAATTAAGCTGCTAAACTCTAGGTAGCTCCTGTGAGGTAAAACCAATTGGCTTCCTTCAATTCTTCTAGTAGACATGTTCATAAGTAAAATAATGACAGTAAAGTGTGTTTGTGACTTTAAGCTTTAGAATCTTAGTTGCAAAGTATTTCTACTTTAGTCTATGTAATTTGCAATGTTATAATGATCGTTTTTATCAGCGTTTAAGTAATAATACATTATCTTGACTGAGTAACAGTTATCCCATGATTCAATTCTACAATAAAACTTACAGTCTGATAAACTTGGACAGTATAAGTTTGATTGTATAAGCTGCAAGCCATTAAGCCTTCCTTCATAAGATCAATGTTTTACCTATACTTTAATTTTCATATTAAATCCCGAGTTTCTAATGACTTTTGGACTCAAAAGATTCATTCCTATTCTAGCTATCTTGTTTGGTTTTATAACTACTTATTACTCAATTGACTTGGTGAATCTTTTAGTATTTTCCAATTCGAGTCATAACTCAAAATTCATCAACGTAATGTTGCTATGAACTGTGTAACAACAATTCCATAGTAGTACTCTTTCAAAGATCTGTTATTATTGAATTGTTAGTTTTTTTTATTCTCATAGACATACATAACTGTTGTTTGATATACATTTAGTCTATACTTAGTTTATGATCAAAAACGTATTCAAAATAAAATTTATAATCCTTTGCACTAATGCATTATGCCATTCATATCCTTATGACTTGTGATATTGTTATTGCAAGAGATTTACTAAGTATAAACTATAGTTTTATTACAAAGAAAACTATAGTCGTTTATTGGTTAGCAAGAACTCTCCCATCACAACATAGACCACTTATCTATAGTAAAGAAAACCTTGATCTCTATATATATAAGTAAACTTTGCATTAATTGATTTCTAAAGTATAATCAAACCATCAGTTAACAAGAAGTTAAGCCACTATTCATATCGTAATAGTAATATTGTGATAACATATGGTTTATAGTGAAAATGAGTTTTATGCAAGAATGATTATCGGGTTTTAACAAAGGTTTAAGTGTCACCATAAAACTAGGTCAACGTAACCCTCACGTTGATAATCTTGTCATTATGCTAATATATGATATGGCACAAATGATTTAACGATTGCATGGCAATTTATTGGATGAATGATATAGTTTTCCCCACGTTTCGATGATTAAATAATTGATTTTGATTTTTAACAGGCACTATAGAATATGACCCTCATGCATGGTTTGATTTACTTGCTACGTGGTCGATTCCTATCCACACATGGGAGATATAAAACATTGCCAAAACCTAACCATTATCATTTTTGTCCCGCAATTTTCGCTGGCTCTTAGGGTTTCCTTGCTTGTCTCCCATGGCAGCCGTCGTTCCTCCTAGTTACGGTTGCCTTGTGCCTTGACTCCGTGCCGCTTTTGTTCTCCAGTGTGTGGTTTTGAATGCCATTTGTAGTGGATGGGTTCTTACTCTGCAACAAGTGGAGTTGTTTCTTGTTACCCTTGGCTCACCGCCTGTGAAACCTTTCATCCGTTGCGTGCCTAGTTTAATGGCTACTTCGGTTCCCTTCTCTTGTTCTCACGGCTCGCCATTGTGTGAGATTCTTGAGGGCTGTTTGGGATTTCAATTGCATCACCTGTAAGTGACAGTGCTTCATGAAGCTATTCATTATCCTCCTATTGATAGGTGATTATCAGACTTATAAATTCTTTTACTTGCTGCAAGTATATATAGATTGTATTCATGATTTAATAAGTAATTTGTTTCGCTGACAGTGGTATTTCACCATCCTTGCAGGTGCTCTCTGCTGCAGAATTTAATGGCGGAGACAAAAGGCAGCCAACCAACTATTGCCATGGCTCGTGGTTCGCTTTCGGGTAAGCCCCATGGTCCAAATGATGGGTTTTCACTCTGCTAGTGTTAGGATGGTCGTTGGACTCGTCCAAGGTTTTGGAAAACCCTCACTTGTCTCGCCATAAGTTATTTTATTGTAACAATGTTTCTACAGGCTATTGTTAGAATACTAAAAATTAAACCCTTGCTAGGGTAGACTCGATTTATATTGAGCACTGTACTTAGTCGCAGCTTTGGCTTCACGACCGGGTTTATGTTTGCAGTCTTTGTATTGACAGTACTATTGTGAAACTCGTTTGGTTGACAGAAGTCTATACTATACTTTGTGTAATTCTAGGGTTTTTACCCTTCTTGAATATAATGAAGTTTATAATCAGTTGAGTACTCTGTAAGGGTTTATAATTAAAATTTTAAGGCTGATACTTACAGCCATAACTAAAATCTTGCTTGTTTTGATTGCAGTTATAGATTAGGGTTTGATTTGTAAAAACCCTTGTTTTGATATAAATTATTCTTGTTATAATAATTATTTAGTTTTCTTTTTGTCCTTAAAGGACTGTGAGTAGATTATTATATGTCCTTCAAGGGATTGTGAGTAATTATATTATACTGGTTATTAATGGTTACATAATTTATGTTAATTTGGTTTTAATATTTTGATACTTGTAAATGTAATAATTTTTAAGGGTTTTAAACCCTGATATTTATTTCTATAGATGTATGCTGTTATAGATGTTGTGATAACCACCTTGAATGACCTCCCAAGATCATGGGATTCATTCATTCGAGGATTGTGTGCAAGAAGGAAGCGATTAATTTCAACAGACTCTCGGAAGAGCACACACAAGATGAAGCTCTACCCATAATAAGAGAAGAGATTATGGGAGCAACTGAATATCAAGCGCTCCTGATTCAAAGAAGATCCCTCAAGCGATGAGGAATATAAAGAACTCAATTTTTGAAGAGCCCCTTATCCATATTGAGCATTTGGATAATAAATGATGTTGTTATAGATGAAGAAGATGATGAAGCTGAAAGAAGGAGTCTACCCACGAAAAAAATAAAGATAAGTATTCATTTGTCATTTCATGATATTGTTTTGTTATGCATTTGTTTATATTCAGTTGAAGTGTTATGCATGATAGTATGTTTGCATTAATGACAGTATACTACTAGTATGCATGCGATGGGTAAGTATCTCATGGTGCTATACAACTCTCCATTGCTACTTATCTAGAATGAAACCTTTTTGCTGACATATTGGATTAGTGCACAATCTTAATGATGTCTTGGTAGAGATGGAAGACATCTAGAAACTTTTTTGTGAGATATGGATGAATGTTGTATTGGATAAAACAGTTGCATGATTATATCTTTATGCATCAGAATTTTTCATTTTGAATATGCCTGATGAAATGTTTATAACCATAAAAAGTGCATTTGACTTGTAGGAAAGATCGTGTACAATCACCTACAAGAAAAGAAGGATGAGACTTGAACAAGTGATGACAGTTCAAGAAAGATTCCAAGACGAAGAATAATATGACGATACTTTCAAAGAAATAAAGAGGCCTCAGAGACACTCTAGTTATGTGATACTGTTGAGAGACATCATTGATGCAGATCCTTGCTGCTATGAAGAAGTAGCCAAGAAGAAAGGGAAGGATAATTGCAGTTCAAGAAGAATGATGTCTAGGATGCAGTATCAAGACCTAAAGGGAAGTCAATAATGTCTTCCATATGGATCTATATGATCCATCATGCAGTAGATGGCAACATCGTGGGATACAAGGAAAGATTCGTAGCACGAGGCTTCTCACAAAAAGAAGGCATAGACTAAGAAGAGACATTTGTAGCCACTAGAAGTTAAGACACATGATAGGTAGAATCATGTGTGCAAATGAAAGAAGGCCTTGTACGAGCTCATAAGAAACCCATGGGATAACACATACATGAGGAGCTTGAAGATCACCTAGAGTGATGAAGATATTAATCTTTTCTAAAATGTTGAAGATGAACTCCTATAGAGGATGACAACCTCAAATATGGGTGCGAGAAGAAATTTTGAAAAGGTTCAAGATAGAGGATCTTGGTATTGTGAGACCCTATATGGATACATAGAATATTAGTAGCAGAGGAAGCTACTTGTCACTTTGGTACAGAATGTTTCAATGCATAGAGTATGACAGGAAAAGGGAGAATGATGCTCCACTTCAAAGGGAGTGACTGCAGAAGATCCTGAGGTTCGGCATGTTATGACAGGATGGACAACTTACTGATGACTCTAGGCTTTACTCAGAATAAAGTGGATTCCAACATTTACTTCAAGGTTGAAGGTGGAAGACCAGTGATGCTCCTGTTATATGTCGATGACTTGTTCCTGACAGAAAAGAGGAACTCATTAAAGTAGTGTCGAGTTCGAGACGCACGACTTGGATATGATGCACTACTTTCTAGGCATGGAGGTGTGGCAGGATGTGAATGGAATATCCCCGGGACAAGGGAAGTATGTAGTAGAGATCCTGAAGAGGTTTGGGATGATGGAATGCAAGTCCATGACCACACCTATGGCATCGAACCTGAAGCTATTGACTGATTCTTCATCAGAATCGGTTGATGCTATGATGTATCATCAGATGATTGGGTCCTTGATGTACCTGACCAATACAAGACCATACATTTGCTTTGCTGTGAACACATTGAGCCAGTTCCTGATAGATACGAGACATGTTCGATTGATTGCTGCAAAGCATATTTTGAGTTACCTGAAGGGTACGGTTTATTATGGGCTCAAGTATGAGGCGAATCAGTAGATTAACCTGAAAGGTTATGTGGATTCATATTGGGCAGGTGTTGCCATTGATAGGAAGATAAATTCGGGGTGTTGATTTAGTATGGGATCAGGTGCGATCTCTTGGTTTAGCAGGAAGCAATCATGCGTGGCACTGAGTACAGCCAAATCAGAGTATGTCGCATCTTGTTTGGCTAGTTGTGAGGCAGTGTGGCTTAGGAAGCTACTATCTGATTTATTTGATCTTCAGCTGGATGTTAATTGTATATATTACGACAACCAGAGTTGTGTGAAGTTGTCTGAGAACCCGGTGTTCCATTACAAGTCGAAGCATATCGATATCAAATATCACTATATCCAGGATATGGTGCATAGAGGAGTGTTGAAGCTCCAGTATATTGCGATAGACCAGCAGATAGCTGATGTGTTGACCAAACCATTAGCTAGAGTGAAGTTTGAGTACTTTAGGGAGAAGCTTGGTGTTCTCTAGATCGAGGTTCCCTCCAAGGGGAAGTGATGAGTCCGTGTGCCTTTCTAACATGGTTGTTGGATGTGTTCCTCCCATGGCCAGATGTAAGTGCAGAGCCTTTCTGACATGGTTGTTAGATATGTTCCTCCCATGGTCAGATGTAAGTGCAGAGCCTTTCTAACATGGTTGTTGGATGTGTTCCTCCCATGGTCAGATGTAAGTGCAAATCCTTTCTGTCATGGATGTTGGATGTGTTCCTCGCATGGTCAAATGTAAGTGTAGAGACTTTATGACATGGTTGTTGGATGTGTTCCTCCCATGGTCAGATGTGAGTGTTGGGAGAGCCTTTTTGACATGGTTATTGGATGTGTTCCTCCCATGGTCAGATATAAGTGTTGAAGACGATGAAGACCTACATGGAGGCTAGGCCTACAACTGGCATGAAAAAAAATAGCTCTGTAGAAATTCCTATGACGAGTAGAATTGAGAGATAGCACTAATTAATCGAGATAGCGGAAGCACTGATGATGATGATCTAGTGATGATCCAGTTTCGCTGATGATCTAGTGATGATCCAGTTTTGCTGATGATCTAGTGATGATCCAGCGTTGATGATAATATAGAATTGATCTAGAGAAGAAGACTTGTGCTGATGAACTGTGTCAAGAGAATACCTTCCTAGTTAAGAGGGAGTGTTGATGTATTTGTAACTTCGGAATGTATTCACTTGTATATCTTATATTTCACTACGATGTTCCTATCGAGAGAATCATTTCTATTTCATTGTACCCTGATGTTCCTATCGAGAGATTCATTAATATAATAAATTCATGTAAATTCATTGAGGTTAACCCTCCATCGTAAGTCGGGGAAATAGTCCCCACAATTGATTTAGGGTTAACCCTCCTTGTTGATCGTAGGGAAAAGTACCCATAGTTGAGTGGCACTAGGGTTATTAGACTCTCCTATAGATGTCAAGCCTAGTAAGTAATTGTCAAGTCAGAAATTCGTGTAAATAGAGAGTGAGAGAGTAAGATCTCACAGAAGTGAGAGAGAGAACAACTTTTGGATATCATCTTTTATGTCTTTGGGTTTTACTACTGCCATTGGTGCTCATTCTATCTATGAGGAAGTTGCAAGGTTTTCTCCTTTATGGTTCCTTGAGGAAAATTCTTTGTGTCTCTTGTCTCTTTTAATTATTGTTGTGCATGTTATTCTCTTAGATAAGATTCTAGGATCATATTGCTTAAAGGATAAAAATATAACATACAGAAGACTTTATGGCCTTGTTTCTTTGTAAGTGTTTTTAAGTGTAAATGGTTTTAAACCTTAGCGATTGTGATTGTACTGTGGGTGCCATTGTGGATGGTCTTTCCTCCACATCGTTGGTTCTGTTATTTGGATTTTATTTGTGGTTGTTAAAACTAGTGGAAGCCATCGAATATGGACTTACATCCACTCCTAAAAGCCTACATTTGGTTGTTTAAGTGATTATGGTATACTTAAATGGCACGACCCTTAGGGTCTCTATTGCGAATTACACTATGTAGTTATTGTTATGTATACAGTTTTCCATCCTTTGATGGTCTTAAAGCCCAACATATGTTTCTTGAGTATCATTTTTATGAGTTAGAACTTAGCTCCTTGAATAATGATATTGTTAATATTAATATAAATATATATATATCCCATAGAAGTGTTTACATACAGCTCTTGTTTTAACTACTGTGTATGGTATTTATCTCTGTTTATAATACAGGTAGAGATATTAGTATTTATATTAACACTAACCCATATGATGGTTTTAATTGGTTTATACAACACTGGTTTGACTCATGTATGTGTACTTTGTGTTAATCTTTTGGTTTAGTAATGGAATCCATGATCATGGGCTTACGACCATACTTAGATAATCTTATTTAATGCTTGAGTGACTTATGTGGAATAGCTTGAAAGTGCAAACTTGTGGTTTACTAGATAGTACGTATGTGATTTGATTTGGATTTGAACATGATCTTGCTGGATGCAACTTTAAGGCTAGGCAGGCATCATAGATGGGATTACTACTGGTCTTAAGAAGAAGACCCTTGTATCTATGATTGTTTATTTTGTAGATGTATGCGATCAGGTTACTTGGATCTTCGATCCGGTTATGATTATTTTACTGAGATCCGTAAAGGATTTGTTTACGTGTTAACTATGTTTGTTATGTAGTTGTTGAAACATATGAGATTGTTTGTGTAAGATATGTTGTGTAAGAATAAAAATAAATCTGTGACTGTAGATAATTTCAAAACTACAGTTTGTATGTAGCTAGATGATAGTTTTGACTGCTATTTCATAAACACTAAATCTTGACTATAATATATGATTTATATAATTAAAAGGATATTGTTATCTCAGGCTTCCCTAAGCATGAATTACGAAGACTTATACTAATAAACATAGGAAGATCCAGTTCTCCTACATACTAATAGTTTTAACTTATAGCCTAGGAAAATTGTGGAGAAGATAACAAATACAGGATTACAAAAAACTAAATCTAATGTAATTGTATGCATGAGTAGTATACACCAATAGATATAGTTGTTAACATAATAGGAAGTATACGGAACTGCAAAGAATTTCTTCATTCTATTTAAATGCATGTTAGATGCTTGTCTTATCCAAAGGCGTAAGACATTTCCATTTAAAGAAATGACTACGATTTAATTAACATGGAAGATAATTGTAAGTAGTGTTAATGGATAAGAATAGGATAGAAAAACCTGGAACCACTCCTGGGGAAAAACAAATATGGAATAGTTGTTCCACCCAACCAACTCCTAGAGCATCCAAGTTACTTGCTCCAAAATTGTAAAGTCCCTCTTGGCCCTTGATGTCAATATGTGCGGAAAAAGGGTAAAGTTTTTTTTGTTTCCTTATTACTAACAAAGGGGTCCAACCTGTTAGCAGCAAACTTTACGAGAAATTTCATATCCAATAAGCGTCTCTATTTTTAGTGCAATCTTTTAATATATCAAGAAGCATTATCTATTTTATGCACAAGACACTTTACCATTCACTTTGGCTACACTGCAGCCTAATTTCATAAGTAATCTAGTTAATCTCTTTCTTTTGTAGGTTTCATATATTCATATTCATATTCAATTATACAGTTATGGTCCGACTGGGACTTCCAAAATTCATCACCTGCAAAAATCTCAATGCTCTGTCAGTTACCATCACATACATGTAATATAATTTCGACAGTGTACAACCAATAATTCAGCATAACTTTAGTTTCATCTTTCCTTCATATTCACGCATCAAGACTTGTAACCGTGTAAGGTCCTAGAGAGTTGTTAACACATCTTGGATTTTTCGTTATCTTTAAAATTCTCCCTGATTAATATTCATAACCACAAGCATTGCATCATCATAGTGCCCTGAAAATGACTTATTATGCGTACAGTGTAACATTATGATAATAATGACATTCTTCAATTACCTTTTACAATACTACAGTCCATTTGCAAAACATGATCATATGTCCTGAAGGAAATAAAACACGTAGACACAACATAGAGAGACAACAATAAAACATCATGAGGTGCAAACATGAAAGAGACACCAAAGTACGTGGTTCACCTCATCCACGAGGCTATGTCCACCAAAAGTTAGGCTTACCTATTTATTCATGAAAATTCACCATTCAAGGTGTAAAACCTACATCATAAGTGCTGTGTATCAGCTCCTCATACAATAATAGAAAACCTCCTCCCGAGGTCCACATAATTAAAAAAATCATCTTTGGATAAGCGACTTGTAACATCTCCCACAATACCCTCAAGTATATTTTGTTTATAAACATGGGGTGGATTATTATTTTTCATTTAATCAATTTGTTAAATACAACAAATCATAACGAGAAAATCATCATCCTAAAGGGGATCATACTGAAGTCTTACTTCAAACTAGAATTTAGGACAGGATTACTTCCACACATCAAATGTGGTAGAGGAAAACAACTATATATAGTACTGCCATCCCAACAACCATACAGAAAGAGTCAAGGTTTACATGGCAGATCAATTTTAAGGATTTCCCATACCATCTTAAAGGTCCCTACATACAAAGAGATTGTATGATTATTGCAAAAGATAAAATCCATATTTCTACTAATATGCATTAGATGTAAAAGATAAAAAGACCTTTCATTCCCATAGTCCTCCGTATGATTTATGTATATTCAATTACTCATTGCACTTTAAACATGTAAGTTACCTTTTAAATAAGTTCTATAGAAAATAAAACCAATATAACTTGCCATATGGAAGTGAAGATAATGCATGAAAAATGCAAACCATAGGGAAAAACTGATATACGTGGTTCGACCCATACTTGGGGTTACATCCACCAAATTTGTCTTCTTCTTTATTAACGCAATGTCATGTGAACACACATTTAATATGATGTATCATGCTTCTCATCTTCTCATGGTTTCTCTTAAGAGTCGAGAAAGCCCCTTTACATTCTTTTAAACGAGAGGTCCATATATTACTAAGGACTTTCTAATAAGAAGAAGCAAATAAAATACCCAAACATTAAACTATATCCAGAAAAACAAATAATTAATACACAAACAATGGAGAGGAAGCTACATCCAAAAAAATACACCAAGGAATAGGGCATCAGAGAGTACATTGGTTACGAGCCACGCGATGCCATAAACTGCTTTTGCAGAGCCCCCTTTAGGAAAAATATGCACATGCATAGTGCTGTACATAGGGCATGCATCCATTCAAACTTGAAAATCCTTAAACCATCTGCCAGATATAACTAAAACGTTAAAAAGATCTGACCACTACCTGAAAGGAAATGAAAAGAAAACCCCTACTATCAAGAGTTTTCGACCACAAAGATTATTGACTATCAAACATGGAAAAATGCAAATCCACAGCTTGGCCTCCCATTGAACCCAAAGAAGCCTTCCAGATCATCCAACGCATGTTAACTACAAATTAAGAAAACCCATACGGTTGGTTGTGTGAATAAACTGTTTCTCTGAAATAATACCCTCGTAGAACTTACCTCCAACAGCACGCCCGTGCTAACACATGCCAGAATCAGGGAACCCGTCATACATTAAAGATTGTAATGGATTCCGGTTTGAAACATGGTAAACAAAAACCAACGGAAACTAATCGAATCTGCGGACCAGAGGCGCAGTCAGAGGTTAGATAATAAAAAATTAAACGTGGATCTACAATCACAGTTTAGGAAAAATGTATTCAAAAACTACAACGGCTGTAAATCAAGGGATCTGCCGGGGATGATCTAATTCGCTTCAAGGATCTAGACACACATTCCACTCTGCTAATTGACATAGCGCCACAGCCATTAGTTCCAGCTAAAAATGGGGTTTACATACTTTGGAAAAACATAAATGGGATGGGATAGTTTATAGAAAAGTCACCACGACTCTCACAGAGCTAAAGTATACCCATAGAGGGCAGTAAATCATCCGAAATGTTGGCCACCAGATCTTGCTTAGACCTATAACTAAAAACAACAGTTTAAACAAAACAAACGATATCCATATCGCCTTTAGAATCTAGAACCATAATGCAACCCACATGGTGATGGACACATCATTTTTTTTCTTTAGATCTGGAGTTGGTCTAAACAATTAATAATACAAAATGTTGATCGCAATATTGTGTTCAACAAAACCACAATGATATCCTAGAATCAGACAGATCTGATAAATTTATAAGCAATCGCTATGGTAAAAGTTCCGAAGCGTTTAAGGACAAAAAACACTGTCTGCCGAATCATGGCATGCGTTATCAAAGCAAACAATATAACAATAATGCCAGCAATCGTTATGATATAAATTCTAAGGGGTATAGGGGCAGAACATTAGCTACCAAATTCTGGTATGTTGATCCCAAGAAATCGTTATGGCTTGGCTCTGATTTCCCCCAAATATCCACCGGTGGTCCCTTGCAATATTTACCCCACTTCAAGTAGGTCGTGCCAGAGGTATTTTCCAGATAGGATCTAGAACTCTCCTTCCAGAACAAACTCAAGAGGTGTGTGCCCTTACTAACGCGTTCCTTCTTTTTAACTATCGTAGGCAGGAGATTTTTCCCAAAAAATACTGACATACTCTGCTGATTTTCTCCTTGCTCCTAGAATAACTCACACGATTTCCTCCTTGAAAATCGTACCCCCTTAGCTATTCTTTAGTAGAAAAGAATCTCTATGTCCCCTAACTTTCTAACTATAGATTTAAGGAGTTATTATGCTTGGATTTTTCTTTAGAAAACCCCATCCCCCTGGTGGCAAGCCGACAAAGAGAAGGATACTATTTTATAAGAAAAGTAACAAAATCTTATACGTATCCATAGTGTAGTTCAATTATATATATCTATATCTATATCTTAAATATGAATATGTTGTTTATGCAACCAGGTTATTCCTTTGGTTGTTTATCTCTAAGATTATATATATATAACTCTTTATATATAGATTCACATCTAGGTATGTTTTCATACATATACCTATATTCACATGTAAATAAATATGCATATGTTTGTCTTGCATATATGCATGTACCTTAACGTTTGTTCTTACCGTAACTACACAACTACCATTGTTCACATAGTCTAGCTTCCTCATGTTACCAATATCGAACTTGTATGAACCTAGGTTACACTTTCCTAGATCCCCAAGTCCTTGTTAACCACGGCCTCTCCTCTTAGCGGAATTTGTTGCTCATCCTTGAGGTTGTGCGAAAGTATTAGATCTCTCAGGTCTACAACTTAGGAAATGAATCTCTTTAACTTACATGGTTCTTACTGGTGGGGCCTTGGCCTTGAGCTCCTCGCAAGAGAATCAATTACAATAACATTCAAAGTTCACAAAAATCTCTAGGGTATGCGAGACAGATGTTACATCCTCTCCCCCTTGAAAATAGCACCATCCTCGGTGTTCATGTTTCCCATCAAAACAATTACAATAACTATTCATAATCATGAGGTATTTGGGGGCATGTAGGAGGGACATTACAAAAACCCCCAAGTCTATTCGTTGAACCACAAGAGAAAAATTCCTTAATGCATCCTCTCTTGCATTCTCATATTCAATCCACGTCCAATGCTAGCCTCCTTCTTTCTTATAGACATACTATTATATAGTATTTTTCCTAGGACTTGGTGATTTATGATCCTCCTACTCTTTAGCACTAAACTAGGATTGTGACCTAGCTTTTGGGGATGATGCCTATTGCATCTTGAGTTCTCACTCAGTGGCTTCAACCACTTGTATTTTACTCTTGTGGGTCAGCAAACATTCTTCAACAACAATTCCATTCATGCCCCCTCAGTATCTTCTATTAATAAAGAATAATTCATTACAAATGCTATATTTTTTACCTTCTATCAAAAATATTTAAAATAATAAATCAAGTATTTTCAGCAGAAATAAATAATAATTATTAATTTTAGGTGCATTACATACACCTTCCCTTAAAGGATAACGCTACCCTTGGTATTACTAACTTTATGTTTTTATTCTTCCATTTTCTCTTCTTGGAATAGGACTGGATATGCCTCCCGCATATCACTTTCCAGTTCCAAAGTAGCTTCTTTCGGATTAAGTTTCTTCCATTGCACCTTGACTTGACTGATGGTACGGTTCCGGAGTAAAGTTTTCCTCCTATCGAGAATATGCTCTGGTCCCACCTGAAACTCTCCTTCGGGTTCCACCTGGATCACATTCCAATCGATCACATGAGAGCACCATGAATATATCTTTTTAAAATAGAAAAGTTAAAAACATTATGCACTTTAATAGTGGGTGGTAGGGCTAACTGGTACGCAACCAGCCCTAATTTAGCCAAAATTTTAAATTCCCCGCAATACCTGGATGCCAACTTTGGGAATCACTCGATGAGAAAATATAGCCTTTGTGGGTTTATCCGAAGACACAAGTGAATTATGGCATGTATACTTCTCAGATGTTGACTAACAAAATACTTTTATATGTTGGCATGAGAGAGTTGGTACTTAAGGTTATGTAATACAATCTTTAGTTGATAGTTAAATTGTATAGAATTTTTTTTTATGATCTTTACTAACGTTTATTAATATTGTTGCATCTCTTACATATTTGGAATGGCATCTTAGTTGTGACTTATCTCGTATTTGATTATGGTACGTCCACTTTGATATGATGTAATATGATCATGGTTCAATTTAATATGTTGTAATAAATATTATGATGATGGTTCGGTTTGATATGATGTAACATAATTATGTTTCAATTTCCTATGAAATAGATACTAACTTTTCATTTTGAATGTTTTTTTAGAGAACATGAATCTGGCAGAAGATCTGATTGATGATGGCCATGATCCATATTATGTTGGGACTAGTTCATATATGGGAGTTGATGATGATGAGGATGGATATGGACATCATACCCAAGAGGATGAGGTTTATCGTGATCATGATCATGATCGGTATAAGGATGACGATGACGATTAATATGATGACGATCGAGATGATGACGATTAGGATGACGACGATCAAGATGATGATGATGAGGCAATTGTTGGTGGTAGCGAGTAATGTTGATCATATTGACTCTATCATGGATTATTGTTCAGATATCATTATGATGCCTATATCATTTCCTTTTGTATGTATCATTTTGACTTATGGTATCATATTGACTTATATAATTTTGACATGTATCATATTGACTTGTATCATTTTGACATGTTATTGGTCTACTGGCATATTTGACTTTCATGACTTGTTTTAGTTATATATATGTGTGCGTGCGTGTGTATGCATGTGATGACGATATTAATCGTATTATCTTGTTAGTTTATATATAAATTATAAGTGGTCGATGTTTTTTGGATGGATATTCATGATGTATGATGATTTTGCTACTTTGAATGGATGTTGTCAATTTGAATTAAAATTCTTCATAAATGTTATGATATAAATGGATGTTGTCAATTTGATATAAATTCTTACATTTATTTAATATTGTTATATTTGACTCAGTTGTTATAAATGATGATGATGTTATATAAATTATCACATTAATTTATATATACTAGCAGTTGTAGATGTTTTTTATGGAGATTTAAAAAGTATAACGATTTTTCTTGTTTATATGGATGTTATTTGTTTCCATAAAAAATCATTATAAATGTTATGCTATAAAATATATGAATTGCAACATCAATTACTCTATAATTATATATGTTATTTAAGAGCCATGATATATTTAAGAATTTTAATTGATATTAAAAATATTAAATTAATAAAGTGGAACCTCTAAAGGAAGGAAGATGAGATGTTAAAATGGAAGCAAAATGTGGGTCTAAATGGGAAGAAAAACTTTGCATTAAAATGGAAGCCATAATTGGTGCTATTGTTGACTCTAAATAGGAAGCTAAATTGGTTTCTTAATAGGAATAACATATGGACGTTATAATGAGGAAGCAAACCTTGGAACTAAATGGAAGAAAACCCTAGAGATAAAACAAAAGAAAAAGTTGGCACTCAATAGCAAGCGAACCTCGACACTAAAAGGAAACAAATGCTAGATTTAAAAAGGAAGCAATTCGAGAAGCAAACTTTGATACCACTTGATATAGACTAATATGCACGATAAAAATAACACCACACAAGCAAAAAAATTAAATAATCATCAACCAAAAAAATGCAAACTACAAAGTGCTCAATAGAAACAAACAGTTCCAGTCGAAAGACTGTATTAGCAACGGGGTTTGGATATATTCTGACCAATCAATCCACCCTCATCCAAACAACATAAATATATTATCACTACCATCGATTATTTTAACCATTGGACAAAAACAACAGTGTTACCTGTGGCTAACACCAATCAAGTTGTCATTTTTTTTAGAATCTTCTATTATTTCTAGGTTTGGTGTACCTGATTCTTTAGTCTTTGATAACGTTGGCACAATCCATTATCAATTTAGTTTATGGTATTAGGTATCAGTTAGCCACAGTAAACACATCATTTCACTATAAATCACAACCATAATTGACTCTAAATGAGCCCTAAGTGAATCGGAGGTAGTAATGACGGAGTCTAATTGAATAGAACTCAATTGCATGTCAACGAGTAGGTGGGGGCATATATCTAACTCAAGTCAGCTCCGATGAAGTGAACTAAACTCAGCTAAGTCTCCAGAAGTTGTTAGAGGTGCCTTAAATTACTCCAGTTAACTCAAATCATCCCAAAATAGACAAAGAAATGACAAAGGTGACTTTCCAACTTAGCTTAACTAATTGTTAGGTGAAACAACATTCAGTTAACTAATTGGTGCACTTATGACAAGCAGATCACCCTAAATTTTCTCCCTGATTGAAGGAGAAGGCTTAGTTGGCCTCCCTGATTGAAGGAGTATGTTGGTGTGTTGATGTGTATGTCAGGAGTGTGCAAGTGTGTTGATGCCGATGTCAGTAATCCGTGTCAATACTTAGGATAAATTGGTAATTAGGCCAAATTGAACAAATAAAGATGTGTGGGTTGGATTATGACTCCAACAGATGGATATTGAGAAATTTTTGACCCAGATCTTTGAATTTGGTCTTAAGGATGGCAAGTTCTTCTTCCATTTGTTTATTTTCCCCTGTGTGGGAGACAACCATAGGTGGGAATTTTCTTTTTATTTTTGGAAATGGGTCGAAAAAAAAATGAAAGGGTTTGAGAAGAGGAAAATTTTAATTTGGGAAAAACTCGGGTGGGTAATTGAGGTCTAACTAGGTTTTGGACACTTTCTTAGGGACATGGAAGCAGAAAATGCGAATTTTAAAAGAAGGGTGAAAGAATTGAAAATTTTTCATAGAGGGACAAAGAAGAAAAATTGGGAAATGAACACAGTGGAAAAATTTGAAGACAATTGGGTGAGAATTAGAGAATTTATCGCAAACCCTAAAAATAGATAAATGTGGAATTCCGGGCTTCGAGAAGTGGAATTTTGGATAGGATGCTCATGGAAGGAATATGCATAATGGAATTATGGGGGTTATAGTGAATTTTCAATGGAAATGGATCTAAAACAAATAAGATATTACCAAAAAACAGAAATTGATACTGTGGCGATCTGTGGTACCTCCACGGAAATGCGCTTTATCAACAAGAGATTTTTTTTTCTATTTTTTCCTGGTGGATATGATCCATGGAGGCTCTAGAGAAATGTGCTTTATCAACTGGAAATAGATATGGACCCCAGGTATGTTCAACTTCCTAAAGGTTCAGGAGATTCACTCAGCCACCAATGTTGTCTAACGGCTTGCGTATTGGGGTAGTACCCCTCACTCCACGACTTAGTAAAATTGATAACCGCTTTGCCACAAACAAAAGTTGTTGGTTTACCTTACGGGTGGAAACTAGTCATTCGGGTAGGGGTTGCTGCCCTTTTCTCTTGGGAGGTCCTCTCAATGGTGAGCTACTTCGGGGTTCGTGTGGTACTCCTCGCAATGTTTTTAAGGCTATTCCCAAGTAATTCCCACATTCAAGTGGATAGGGTTTAGTCCCTCATCCGAGTGAATAATAGTGATGTAGACAAGAAGCACTACTGCAATAATTACAGCTCAAGGAAGCACGACAAAAGAGAAACATTTTTTTTGCAGAAATTCCACCCAACGAGCCAAGAAAGTGCTATGATACCAGATGTGAGGAACCTCCTCAATAAACAATAAGAATGCACGATATAAAAGAAATAACAAAGCACATAAGATATTTTATTAATCGTAGACCACTTCGAGGGGGAAACCTCCTTTGAGTAAGCTCAATACAAATAACTCTTGAATGCCTTCATTAACCTCAACATGTACTTAAATACTAAGTCTAATATAACCAACTATTAATCCCCATGAATTTGGGATAATGCAACATACGAACTCAACGACTTAACAACTATTACTCCCCATGGATGTGGGATAATGCAACATACTAAATGGACGACTTAAAAACTATTACTCCTATTAAATTTGAGCATATAGATCTGTAGACAAACACACAACTCACAAAGAAGATCTCACAATTTACTCAACCATTGAAGAATGAAACAGTGCAAAAGGCTTGCAGCTGTGAATGCTTTCATTAATCAAAAAAGTAATCCAGACAATAATTACAATGATGTAAAATGGCTTTAATAACCACAAGCAATTCGAATCCACATGAGGAAGTTTGAATTGATGACTCTACTTGACTGTAGGTAACCAAGACTTGTCTAAATCACAATTGGAGTTCTAAAACACAACCAACTGTTACATTTAGTATTAAATAATGGTTAACTGACTGTGGTAGGTGAGAAAAGCGCCCCACATGTGTGCAATTAATTAAACCATTATTTAACTGAATGTAACTGACTCCTAACTTGACTTGACTAGTCATCAACTGAAGTTAAGGACCCAGTAGTTAACTGTCCTTGTCTAAATCATAACCGTATTTCTAAAACACAACCACCTGTTACATTTAGTATTAAATAATGGTTAATTGACTGTGGTATGTGAGAAAAACGCCCCACATGTGTGCAATTAATTAAACCATTATTTAACTGAATGTAGAGAGCTAGAATTGAATGTAACTGACTCCTAACTTGGCTTGACTAGTCATCAACTGAAGTTAACTGACCTTGGTTGGTTTCGGCACTCCCAGTTGCTTCCTAAATTGTAGGGATTGATCTAGGAGACTCCTAAAATTATGCAATCAAGTGCAATAAGTGGCAGTGAGCCTCAATTAGTGTTCCCCACACTTTGGTAACTGAAACATGTGCCCCAATTAGGTCAAGTTTAACCAATGGTGCTAATAACTATAAATAAACTGGATGGACTCCCGATTTAGACATGACTCCTGATTTAGACATATGACCAAATTTGGACAAGGGAGGATTAATAATCCTAACACCCCCCCTGAATGCTAACTTGGACAAACTGTGGGCCCTGGTAACTAAGACCAAAGGTCACCCATTACATCAAGTAAAGTAAAGTAACTGCTCAAAAATAAGGTGCTTGGGGAAAAACCACATGGGAAAAAAAACCCCCTTCTAATTAAGCAGGTAGAATCAGGATCAATCTGGTTCTTCTGTGCACAGGTATCCTGGGGCCTGGCATGTGAACCTCTCCATCATATGTCTGGAGGAATATTCCTCTTTGGAAGAAGAATGAAATGCTCAACTAAATCAGAAATATAGACAGCTGCCGGATGAAGACTGGACCCATGTAGAGCAACTGAAGTCAACTGAAAAGTGAGGAAAGGTTCTTGAGAATTCAGAGAATGTGAAGAACAATCAAGAAACTGATATGTTGTAGCCATGAACAGCAAACCATGAATGGTAAGAACAACCCCAAGTGTTCGGAGCAGGTGTCCAGGCGGATGCAGAAAATCTTCCTCTTTACTAGTTCTGTGAGAAGATGAGCATGTGATCAATGGTAGAGAAGCACTGGGACAGTTGAGAGCGAATGATGGAGCTCCATAGTATGATATAGCTTCTGAAATATATAATGAATCACATAATAAAATATCAGCAACCTCATATGAGGAAACTAACACCAAATCCCCATCAGCAGTTTTGAAGAGAAAATGCGGTACTTGATTTTTCACACCGGAATTGGTGAGAGCGGCTACAAGCATGACTGAATGCTTTTGAATTTTAAAATATGAACCAAATAATATCAGATCAGAAAGTAAATCAGATCTAAACAGGTTCAAAATAGATCAAAAAACGTGAAATGGAATCAAATCCCCAGCAGCAGTTTTGTAGGAGACTTGCGGTACTTGTTTCTTCACACCGTTGATGAGAACAGCTACAAGCGGTACTGAAAGATTATGAATTTGATATATTAAACCAAGCAATATCAGATCAAATCTAAATAAGATCATATCAGATCCAATAAGGTTAATATCAGATTCAAATAAATGGTTAACCGAGACGGTGGATGCACGGCTTTCTTCTTCTTCAAAATTCTGAATTTTGGTGCATGCAATCTTGCAGGAATTTGATGGAAAAACTAGATCATGGGGAGCGAATGGATCACTCTGGTAATCTGATATTTCTTCCAAAATATCCAAGGTATCACATATTTGCACACCAGCAGCAACATTAGAGGAAGAAAAATCAAATTTCTCTTCACTTTCGGAAGCAATTACTAGTAAATTTTGCACAGAATTTAAAGGAAAATCACCGGTGAATGTTTGCATGGAAGTGCAGTAGAATTTTTCTTCAATATCAGAGATTCGAATGTCTTCTTCTGTTTCAGAAATATGAGAAGATGAGATATCAGAGATCTCATGAACTTCCGGAGCATCAGGAGAAGGAGTCACAGCATGGAGGATGTCTTCAATTCGAATTGACTGTGTAGAAGTTTCTGCTTCTTCTTCATCTTGAACAACTTCATCAGAGAGAGTGGAGGCCGAGCTTTTTGGATCAAGGATGCTTGTGGTGCTTCCAAATCCAAAGTTTATGTCCAATCTTTTCCAGAGTTCCAGTGGATCTTTAATAGATCTACTGAGGTAGCGCATGCTAGGAGAAAGAGCAAGTTCCATTATTTCAAAAGCTTTATCCTTTGCCTTTAGCCAGTCATTATCACTCTCAAAAGAATTTCTACCGAATCCATTAGACACTGAATAAAGTTTTTGTCTTCTCAGACATATAGTCATCTTCACCCCCCATTCAAAATAGTCTGAGGATCGGGTGAGAAGAGGAACTGTTGAATTCATTTCGAAGTTGTATCTGCAAAACAAAATAAATGATCCAGTAGGAGATCTGAGGAGGAGAAGTTCCTTGTCCATCGAGGCTCTGATACCATGTTAAATTTGAGCATATAGATCTGTAGACAAACACACA
>LPNX010985419.1:277837-299899 GCA_001517045.1 Pseudotsuga menziesii
AAAATATAGTTATAAAATTCCTCTCATATAACTCATCACATGGAGGCCCTTAATTCTACCACTTTAATTTTAACCATGATCTAAATGTAAAAAATTAAAAGAACTATAAAGAACATGAAATAATGAGCTTTCTAAATTATAGTTATAAAATTCTTGTGTGGAGACCCTTAATTCTACCACTTTAACCATAATCTAAATGTCAAAAATTAAAAAGACTATAAAAAATATGAAATTACCAATTAGCCCCCATTTAGAAAAATAAACAATGCAAGAGTGCTTCACTAAAATTTGTTCCGTATTTACGTGGAAAGAAAAGAATTAGTATAACCAGTAGTTGGATAGAAAAGAATCAATATAAAGAGTAATGCTATAAGAAAGATCCATTGTCTTTTGCAATGAATACATAGATCTACAGCCACCAAAGAGCATCTCATTTCTTTTTCAAGAGGTTGACTCTTCATTTCTTCAAGGACAAAAACTTCCAGCTACAAGATATGTAAAAAATAAAACACATACAAAATTAAATTATTAACTAATCATCTCTTTCTTATTGTGATAAGGAACTCATGAGACAAAATAGTCAAGAAAGACGTCATTCATGAAGAAATATAATAAACAAGATATAGTACACAAGGAAAAAGGCAACGCCCAACAACATTGAAAAGATCTTGAGGCCTTTGCAAACTCTACAAAAATCATAAAAGAAAAGTCCTTGGAATTAGATGTTGGAAAAATGTAATTACTCAAAGATCTGTGCTTGATTTCCAGTCGACTCTGTCATAGTCTGTACAAGCCATGATTTTGTCTGTCAGTGTTACAAGAAGGAAAAGTCCACATGTAGGCAGCGTAATTCAATCGAATTTATTTCAGAAGCTAAGTTGTTAGGTAGATAGTTATTGCAGTGTTTAATGGAAAATAAGTCGGCAAGTAAGTCGGTCTATGCTGAAGCAATTTTCAGATTGCCTATAAATAGGAGAAGTAATTTGTAGAACACGAACACAGGAACAAGACAAGAGAGACATTAGATAGCAGAGGAACTCAGAGTGAGAAAGAGAAGTCGAAGCTCAAGCTTCTGTGCATTTGATTTGATTTAGTAGAAGCGCTGAAGCTCTGTGGCTTGACGAGTTTGTAACACACAAGTTTGTATTACTTTGTATTTCCGCATAGTTAAATATATGAAATAGTTTGTGGCTAAATTCATGATTATTTGGCCGCTCATATTTCCAGATTTACTTCTGTAAATGTCTTTTACAATTATTGATAAGTAAAAGAACAAGAAACCATAAAAATCTCACCGCGTGAAAGTTCCAAGTTTTTACGGCACCTTGGTCCATTCAAATCTTCCTACATATTTGGGCATATGTTTTTGTTATAAGTTATTTGGATTTGTAAAAGTGAGTAGTTTACTTCATCTTACTCACAGGTAGAATCATTTGTAAATTCTTAAGTCTTTAAACTAAGAAACATATTCTATCATCCTAGTCGCAGATAAGTTGATCGCATCAGGCATCAACTTGATGGGATCAAGCATCAACTTGATCGCAGAGAAGTTGATCGCATCAAGCATCAACTTGATCGCAGATAAGTTGATCGATCAACTTGGTCGCAGTAAAAAAAAGGTTGATGGCAGGTATTAACTTCGTCGCAGTAAAAAAAAGGTGGTCGCAGTAAAAACAGGTTGGAGTTAAAAAAAAAGTGAAATTATTTTCTTTTAAATATTGACTGAGCCCTAAACCCAAGTTTAGTCAGCTCGGTTTTGGCTATCATTAGACAACTCAACGCAGAATGCAAAACTAAAATTAATAAAAGTGAAAACTCTCTGCCTATAACACTTTAATGCATGAAAGGTTCATTAAAATAAACCGTTCACAAGAACAAAAAACAAGAAGGGGCTCGCTGCCTTGAACACGCACAAAGCCAGTGAAAATCACAAACCCCTCCAAAGTATTATTTATAACAACTAAACATTTAGCTGATATCAAGGAGATCCCTCCATGTAATAACGAAGCATTCATCAACCCTTCCAAAGTAGAATTTATAATAACGAAACATTCATCAACCCCTTCATGAAAATAACTAAAATCTAACAATAGAATCAGTCCCAGAAAATTAAGATAAAAGGTGAAAACTGAAATCCTTTAGTACGCAACTCTCCTAGTCCGCGGGAATCCGGATGGCTTTCCCTGGGGAGAGACCACGCCCACTCCCCTAGGGTTCTCTCCAAATAAACTTAGCAGAGCGGAGATCGCTCTTTTTTGAGCTCATGTTCAAAAAGGAAAAAGTCATACATTAGAAAACAAAATCATCAATAAGGCAAACCTCCTCCCTCTTTCTACGCAAGTCAACAAAACCTCCTCCCTCTTTGTATTGAAGTAAACAAAAAATTCATGAATAAAGAAAACATAATTCCTCAGCTAGATCACTTCCCAAAAATATAATAACTAACTGAAACATCTGCAATAAATTATTTGACAAATGGGGCATGACAAATGGGGCATCTCCCTTATGCAGCCATACATCAAAAACAAGGCGCTGTCTAACTAGAGGACTTCTTAACTTTCAGATTGTTTTTTGCCAAAATTTGGTGAATTTAATCTATAAAATCTGTAATTTATGTTGTTTGTTGGACGATTTTAAGCTTAGAAATGAAATTAGGTGATTAGAAATGAAATTAGATGACAGTAAAACCCAACACCCACATTCTTTAAAATCTAACAATGTTTTTGAGGCTTTTTGAAAATTCTGTAAAAATTGATGACAAAAACTGATAAAAGACAGCAAAAGTCCCCTATTTAGACAACTGGGAAAAACAATCCTCCACACCACGAAAACTATTTTCGTCTGATTTTGATCATAAAATATATATATAAATATAAAAGTATATTTTATTCTCTTGAAATCTTAAGGACATCCAATTAATAAAGATAATAAAATAATGGCCTTTAATCTGTATCATTCATTATCCCATCTATTTTTAAATTAACTCATAAATATTTAGTTAAGCTACCATATTTTACACTTTAACAATAACTTAAACATCAAAAAATCATAAACATGCCAAAAAAAAAAATATTCATGTAAAAGTAATAAATGCAGCCCCAGTGTGTACAAAATCTAAGGATGGCTACTGTTACAGTCATAAACAAAACCTGAGGATGGCCACTGTTATAATCATAAACCAAGAAAAACAAAGATCAGGTTGATCAGGAGCATGTAGTAACAGGAGCAAAGCCGATTTTCTTGCCATCTTTATCGAAAGAAATAGTGTAACCTTGTTGTTGGAGAGCTCCTATGATGTTCAAATCATTGCTTACCGAGGGATGGAACATCAAACAAATAACATCGTCTGATAACCGTGACACAATTCCTTTTTGATTGATAGGAAGATTGAGACCATCCTGAAAATGGAATGTTATAGCTGGAATCTGTAGCTTTGCAATGTCTCCTGTGTAGGTGAAACAAGTGTCTAATGGTAGTTCTGGCCGCATGTCCCTTGGAGTGAGCTTCATCTCCTTGGTGTGGTTCAGAAATGCAGCTCTTAAAGCATTGTAAGCCGGCGGCACTAGCTGGCTCATAAGGACTATGCTGTCCAGAATCGTTCCTCCTGATCCACCTGAATTAAACTGGAAAATTTGAGGCGAGATATTGAGGCGGGTGTCCCCCACGCTGATGCCAGAGACTTGAACAAAATACCAGGAAGTAGCCATAGGATTCGACAGCAAAGCGGTGAACATGGAAGCTGAGGGAATGGAAGCTGCATCGCCCAGGCTCAGCCATCCTTTCTGTTTGGGATTCATGAAGTCTGGAACGCAGTAGGTGAAGAGTCTTCTTGCCTGAGAAGGCAGAGAAAGAGAGTTTCTACCAAAAGCCAGGCTTCCAATAGAAGGTCGACTAGTGCTATCTTGAAACCCCTTAAAGTTGTATCCACATCCGAATGCAAAGTTTGGGAAAGACTGAGAACCCACCCACAGTGTGTCCTCACTCATATGCGCCATTATTTGTTTTCCATCAGCGTATCTAGCTTCCAGGATGCACTGATTTTGGGTATTACAAGATACGCCTTCTGCCTGCCGATCGCATGACTTGCAATCCAGGCGCTTGTGAGTAGACGACCCACCGCTATAATCGCAGCTTAACCAAGAAACGTCCGACGCGGTGTCAAATTTCATCTTAATGTTTTGCTTTGGAGGCGTCCCAAAACCAACATTCACAATATAAGTGGTGCCGTCTGAGTTCCCTGATACCACAGGAGCTGCATTGCTGCTTAGTTGGTGCATGTACGCCGTAGAACTACTGTTACTACCAGCGGCGTGCAGTCTGGATATTAAGGCATGTGCTCGGTAATTGCTCTGTAACACCGCGTTGTTCCAATCATCAAAATTCATGGTGAGATTGGTACTGGCACTTACAGAAACTTCCAGCACTGCTGCTTCCACCTCCACCTTCTCTAGTAACCCCAGCACAATGCTTAAAAACAGCAAAATAAAAACCATCCATTCTACTGCACTTTTGGCCATTGCCATTCTTCCTTCCCTCGCCCTCAAATCTCAATTCTTTCAACTAGTAAACACGGCTTCTTTCGGATTTTACACCGCTGGTGTCTCAATTTATAACAATGCAATGCTAAGCTGAGCAGGATGTAAAACGTTTTCAACTGTCCAAGACTGGTTCAACGAATCACCATAATGACACCCCTGGTATTCTAATTTTTATTTTTAATAAATGTACCGCTTTGCCTTCATGTCGTGCATGCCTCATTTATTACTCCTGGTCCTAACACTAACATTATGTTTTGATTTTATCATTAGATCTTTATCATTCGGTTATATTGGTCAGTTTGAACAAACATTATTCATTGTTTTATTAGGTCATTTTAGTTTTTTATTTGGTTATATTAGTTTCTTTTTAATTCGTTTTAATTCGGTTATATTGGTTATTTTGAACAAACATTAACATTATGTTTTGACTCCATCTTTTTGAAAAAATTAGGTCATGTTAGATCATTTTTTATTCCGCTATATCAGTTTCTTTTTAATTCGGTTATAGTGGTCATTTTGAACCAACATTATTCATTACTTTTTTATTGGGTAATTTTATTAGGTTATATTAGATCATTATTCATTACTGTTTTATTTGGTCATTTTATTAGGTTATATTAGATCATTTTTTATTCAGTTATATTAGTTTATTTTTTATTTGTTTATATTAGTTTCTTTTTAATTCGGTTATATTGGTTATTTTGAACAGACATTATTTATTATTAGTTTTTTTTATATTATATAAATTGTTCGTTCACTAAAAAGAAGTATTTGTTGCATCATTTATTTAATTTATTTTCAAGTTTTCAAGTTTTAATAAAAAGTTTTAGTTGTACTATTTTTTTATTAGTAATTATTTAGGTATTTAGAATTTAAGGTGGAATAGTAAGTATGTTTTATATTATATGAAATGTTCAATCTCCCCTTTTAATAAGAAGTTTTAGTTCCACCATTTATTGATTAGTTTCGATTTTCAGTTAATAGTTATTTAGGTATTTAGAATTTAAGGTAGAATAATAAGTATGTTTTCCCTAGATTATAGGAGGAAAAGACAAGTGTATTGTCTAGATTAATTTTATGGCAATAGTTTCAAATTTGAAATAAACAATGATTAAAAATATATATAAAAAATAACTAGTAAGCCACAAGTTAAGTAAATGGGCTAATAAGTGATTAGAATTTAAAATTTAAGGTGGAAGAATAAGTATGTTTTTCTTAAAGTATAAGAAGTGCACACACTTGTACTTTTTAAATTAATTTTATGGCCATAGTTTCAAATTTGAAATAAGCATTTATAGCCATAGTTTAAATTAATTTTTTATTATTATTAAATATATAAATAATTAGTAGGCATCAAGTTAAATGAATCCATATAATTATGATAAATAAATTATATTAATAATGTTTTTAAGTTTAGTTTGAAATTTTTTTCATTTGTTTAATAATTTATTTTATATTATATTAACATTTTAATCCAAATCCTAACAAAAAAAAAAAGTTAATTGTTTTGACATTTTTTGGATGATTTTTGGAGCCAAAATATCTTTGAGGATGATGAATTGTTTATATAAGTATTAGTTTAATTAACTATTCAATTTACTATGAATTTATTAAATTACTTGGATATTAATTTGTATATTATACTAACCATAAGATACACATTATCACATTGAGAGAGTCTACTTTAATTAGATACATAGTATTTCAACTATTTAATTTATTATTTTAATTATTCCATTTCATTTACTTTATTGAGTTAAGTCATTTTTCTCTAAATTTCATTTCATCCATACTCTAACTAATTTCAATGATTATAATGAAATCACCCATATAACTAATGATAAATCTCTTCATAAGAGTCAAGCTAAAATATATTTCTTAAAATAAAGGGTGTCATCATATATGCTGCATCCAATTATTTTACTTTTTATTGATGACCTTGGGACTTTCTTTATATTAGAGGTGGAAAAATACTTATATATAAGAAGAGGTGGAAAAAAATACTTATATGTAAGGAGAGGTGGAAAAATATACAAACATATAAGGAAAAGTGTTAGAAAGGGAGGTACTTTTCTTACTTAACGAAAAGCAAAAGGTACGTTTCCTACTTTAACGAAAACAAAAATTAAAATTGTCTACAAGTTATGGTGCCTCTGATGTTTAAGAAGAATGTCGAAGCTATGAATTATGATATGGCCAATGGCCCTTAACATATAGTATATAACAAAATTTCACACTCCTTTGTGCATTACTTTTTCCACACACATGGTCTCTCTAAATTCATCTCAAGGAGATCATTCTCTTATCTCAAATGTTTGTGAATTTTCTATTACAATCAAGTTGCGTCTTATTGAAATCACAACCTGTTACACACCTCAATTTCGTAAATAAATAAAAAAATTTACATGCATTGCTATAGTTGTAATTAACGAGCAGTTTACTCATGTTCTAAGTTATTTATGCTCATGCAAGTTATTAATCTTTGTGTTTTGCTTATTATGCCAAGCTTCGTCAGCTGAGGTAATGGCCAATCATCCCTTGCGTTTAGTTATTCCCAAAGGTGATGTTTACAGTTTCCTTGCTTTTATTTTAAAGATTTGCTAGGGATTTAGCAGTCCTGAGGATGGGGAGACTATCCATAGTCTTAATCCCATCCACTAATGTAATAAGATTGTTAATTGAGGTTTAAAGGCCATAGGCCTTACCATAGCTTAACCTCATGGTACAATGTCATTACTCCATCCTAACCGTGATGGTATCAGGTTTGATAAGGCATATGGTATTCACCGTAGTGTAAAACCTTTGTGATACATGATGCAAAGGTTATAATTTATTATGCAATGTTTCTTGGAATATTATAATGAGTATGATGGGACATGGTTTTTGCAATGTATTATATGGTTTGTAGTGGTAATGTTTTAACCCATGGTTCGAGCTTGATGTCGATACTACGAAATCAATGATTGAGGGCCATAATTCTCTTGGCCGCAAGTTATTATGTTGTACCTTGGTTGAATTGGAGAATTAAATGATTTGTACTCACTAAGATTTGCTAGCATAGCCAGGCCCTTTGAGCTGGATCGAGAGTGGATCTCAGTCGTCCATCTGTAAGGAGAGATAACAAAGGTTTTCATATGGTTTTTAATATGTCTTTTTCAGTTGTGTGGACCTTCATTAGTGCATTTGATCGTTTTGGTCTGTAACTGGAAAGATTCAAAGCTTTGCTCTATCAATGGTGATGTTGTTATGGTTTCTGTTGTAGAATTGTTTCCAGTACTAGAAACATTGTGCCCGATGATTTCCTAAGGTACTCTTGTGCTTCTATGTCTTTCATGGTAGTCTGCATCCCACTGCTTGCACCTCAACAAACCTGTCATCGAAATCGACCAAGCACGATGTCTGGCTAACATGTTAAAGTTATGGACTCATCTCTGCATTTTTGTTTGGTAAATATCAGTGTCAATGAAATTTACTAATAGTACACTATTATGGGTGCATACAGAGGATGGATAACGGCCACCCTAGAGGATCCAACCCCAGATCCTCTCTGCAACTCGCCAAAGGTATCTATAATATCTTTAATAATATTTGTTAAAGTTTTATTTCATATATCTAAATAGTTCTAACTGTAACTTAAAAACCAAATGTAGGAGGAGGGCATTGAAGAGTGAGGAAACAAGGACACTTCCTCCCAGGCCTGCATTATAAAATGATTAGGTAACCTTAACCTCAACTTAGTTTCTTTTCTTCTTACTCTCGCTGATTTGTACCATACAACCACCCTATCTTATATATAGAGTTTATTTGCACGTACTTAAGCCTGATATTAAGGTACCGAGGGGAGAGGACTCTAGCTTTGCATAACATAAGTTTAAAAAGTTCAACCCTCAAGGGGTTTACCCTCTGTTTACAGTGTTGATGTATTTTTAACTTCAAAATGTATTCACTTGTATATCTTATATTGTACCGCGATGTTCCTATCGGGAGAATCATTTTTACTTCATTGTACCCCGATGTTCCTATCGGGAGAGTCAATTAATATAATAAAGTCATTGAGGTTACCCCTCCATTGTAAGTCGGGGCAATAGTCCCAATAATTGAGTTAAGGTTAACCCTCCTTGTTGATCGAAGGGAAAAGTCCCCATAGTTGAGGGGAACTAGGGTTATTAGACTCTCCTAGAGATGTCGGCCCTGGTAAGTAATTCTGAAGTCGAAAATTAGTATAAATAAAGAGTGAGCCACTCTATTTTACACTCACACTCACTCAACTTGGGCACATGAGTGAGAGAGGAAGATCTCACACAAGTGAGAGAGACAACAACTGTTTGAGATCATATTTTCTATCTTTGGGTTTTACTGCTGCCATTGGTGCTCATTCTATCTCTGAGGAAGTTGCGAGGTTTTCTCCTTTATGGTTTCCTCGAGGAAAATTATAAGTGTCTCTTGTCTCTTGTGATTATTTTTTCGCATGTTATTCTCTTAGATAAGATCTGAAGATCATATTGCTTAAAAGATAAAAATCTAACATGGTATGAGAGCTAACCTGAGAAGAAGACACTGTGCAGCTACAAAAGATAGGGCTTCTTACGTTTTGGGTATCTCTCTACATATCATCGGCAAAAGGAGGCTAGGATAACTCTCCATTGAAGGGTGTATCTTTCTCTTGAAGCCGAATTTGATTCTCGACATTTTGAGTTTTTCCTGCGAGAAATTAGGGCTTTTTACAAAAGAGGAATTTTTGAGTGAGCTCAGCATAGGATTTATCTCCTCATCAAAATAGAAGTTTAGAGACCAAGGTAGAGAATTTTGGTTGGGTAAAATTGTGGGAAAGTCAAACCCTAGTTTGACGTCGGGCGTGAAAAACCCTAAAATACTAAATGAGGTAGTTTTGGTACATTTGCTATATCTTGGGATCGAAGAAGTATCGAGGGCTGAAATTTTCACAGGCCGAAGATAAAATCCTGATGTACCTTGTGTAAATATTTCATCCTCGGAATCACTATACTCTAGGAGATATGTTTCCTCCAAATTGGGGTTCCAGCCTCTTCCACGATTCATCCCTAAACAGGGCACCTTGGGAGAATTTATATATCTCTGGCTACATAGGTCCAAATTAAATTTCGTAAGATGTGCCAAATAGGGAATAGAATGCACTTTCTGTGGTACAATTTTCATACCCTAACGATGAAACAAGGACACGAGGCAGTCCGTACATGTCCTCTATGCTGAAAAGTCCTAAAATAAGTAACCTTGGGAAATCCCTCATAAGTCCCAATTGGTGAAGCCAATTATGGTAAATACTATGGTGTTGGAGAGAGGACAGACGAGGGTACCGCAGTAAAAAATTGTATACACATAAGAGTAGTACTTTCAGAGATACCGCAAAAATAGTATCGGGCATTTTCGAAGAAGAAATTGGTAAACTAGGGCTTCTTGTTCCAGGAGCTTCCCTCCACTGTTTTCAGAAAAGGAATACATTGGACACCTCTCCTTGAATATTTCTATATTTTTATCGAATCATATCTGAAAGATTCCATGTTTTGAAAATTAGGGTTTCCTTGACAAACCCTAGATGAGCGAGCACTGAAACGAGGATGAACACCTCATATCGGTAATATCTAATCTTTTCCTATTTACATTTGAGGTTATCATTTCAAAATGACTAATCACACTAGCTTGATGACAAGCTTGGTGAAACTGACAAATTCGTAGCATGGAAGTATTGCATCTCACTCGTTCTTGAAGAAAATGAAATTGGACACCTACATAAGTTGAAAGGTTCCAGTTCCAAAGGGAGATGAGGCTAAAATCCTTACACAAGAAGAAATTGGTCAAGGCCAACAAGATCATGGATGATTCAATCAAGGATCACCTTATACCACACCTAAAGACACCTAAAGAGATGTTTGATTCCTTGACCAAGCTATTTGAAGGGAAGAACATAAACAGAAGATGACTTTAAGAAACCAGTTGAAGAATGTGAAGATCTAGAATGCAGAGACCATACAATCATACTTTACAAGGGTCTCTCAAATCAAAGAACAACTTGAAGTAGTGGATAAAGAAGTAGAGAATACAGACGTTGTGATAACCACCTTGAATGACCTCCCAAGATCATGGGATTCATTCATTCGAGGATTGTGTGCAAGAAGGAAGCGATTACTTTCAACAAAATCTGGGAAGAGCACACACAAGACGAAGCTCTACCCATAATAAGAGAAGAGAAGATGGGAGCAACTGAATATCAAGCGCTCACGATTCAAAGAAGATCCCTCAAGCGATGAGGAATATGAAGAACTATATTTTTGAAGAGCGCCTTATCCATCTTGGGAATTTGGATAAGAAATGATGCTGTTATAGATGAAGAAGATGATGAAGCTGAAAGAAGGAGTCTACCCATGAAACAAATAAAGATAAGTATTCATTTTTCATTTCATGATATTGTTTTGTTATGCATTTGTTTATATTCAGTTGAAGTTTTATGCATGATAGAATGTTTGGATTAATGACAGTATACTACTAATATGCATGTGATGGGTAAGTATCTCATGGTGCTATACAACTCTCCATTGCTACCTATCTAGAATGAAACATTTTTGCTGACATATTGGATTAGTACACAATCTCAATGATGTCTTGGTAGAGATGGAAGGCATCTAAAAAAGTTTCGGTGAGATATGGATGAATGTTGTATTGGATAAAATAGTTGCATGATTATATCTTTATGCATCATAATTTTCCATTTTGAATATGCCTTATGAAATGTTTATAACCATAAAAATGCATTTGACTTGTAGGAAAGATCGTGTACAATCACCTATAAGAAAAGAAGGATGAGACTTGTTCCGAAGAATAAGTGACGACAGTTCAAGAAAGATTCCAAGACGAAGAATAATATGACGATACTTTCAAAGAAATAAAGAGGTCTCAGAGACACTCTAGTTATGTGATACTGTTGAGAGACATCATTGATGCAGATCCTTGCCGCTATGAATAATTAGCCAAGAAGAAAGGGAAGGAGAATTCCAGTTCAAGAAGAATGATGTCTAGGATGCAGTATCAAGACCTAAAGGGAAATCAATAATGTCTTCCATATGGATCTATATGATCCATCATGCAGTAGATGGCAACATCGTGGGATACAAGGAAAGATTCGTAGCACGAGGCTTCTCACAGAAAGAAGGCATAGACTACGAAGAGACATTTGTAGCCACTAGAAGTTAAGACACATGACATGCATAATCATGTGTGCAAATGAAAGAAGGCCTTGTACGAGCTCATAAGACACCCATGGGATAACACATACATGAGGAGCTTGAATATCACCTAGAGTGATGAAGATATTAACCTTTTCTAAAACATTGAAGATGAAATCCTATAGAGGATGACAACCTCAAAGATGGGTGCGAGAAGAAATTTTGAAAAGGTTCAAGATAGAGGATCTGGGTATCCAGTGACCCTATATGGATACATAGAATATTAGTAGCAGAGGAAGCTACTTGTCACTTTGGTACAGAATGTTTCAATGCATAGAGGATGACAGGAAAAGGGAGAATGATGCTCCGCTTCAGAGGGAGTGACTGCAGAAGATCCTGAGGTTCGACATGTTATGACAGGATGGACAACTTACTGATGACTCTAGGCTTTACTGGGAATAAAGCGGATTCCAAACTTTACTTCAAGGTTGAAGGCGAAAGACCAGTGATGCTCCTGTTATATGTCGATGACTTGTTCCTGAAAGAAAAGAGGAACTCATTAAAGTTGTGCCGATTTTGAGATGCAGGACTTGGATATGATGCACTACTTTCTAGGCATGGAGGTGTGGCAGGATGTGAATGGAATATCCTCAGGACAAGGGAAGTATGTAGTAGAGATCCTGAAGAGGTTCAGGATGATGGAATGCAAGTCCATGACCACACCTATAGCATCGAACCTGAAGCTATTTAGTGATTTTTCATTGGAGTCGGTTGATGCTATGATGTATTGTCACATGATTGGGTCCTTGATATACCTGACCAATACAAGACCATACATTTGCTTTGCTGTGAACACATTGAGCCAGTTCCTGACAGATACGAGACATGTTCACTTGATTGTTGCAAAGCATATTTTGAGGTACCTGAAGGGTACGGTTGATTATGGGCTCAAGTATGAGGCGAATCAGTAGATTAACCTGAAAGGTTATGTGGATTCATATTGGGCAGGCGTTGCCATCGATAGGAAGATAACTTATGTGCTATTGTTGACTCTAAATAGGAAGCTAAATTGGTTTCTTAATAGGAAGAAAATATAGACGTTATAATCAGGAAGCAAACCTTGGAACTAAATGGAAGAAAACCCTAGAGATAAAACAAAAGAAAAATTTGGCACTCAATAGGAAGCGAACCTCGACACTAAAAGGAAACAAATGCTAGATTTAAAAAGGAAGCAATTTGAGAAGAAAACTTTGATACCACTTGATATAGACTAATATGCACGATAAAAATAACACCACACCAGCAAAAAAATTAAATAATCATCAACCAAAAAAAAATGCAAACTACAAAGTGCTCAATAGAAACAACCAGTTCCAATCGAAAGACTGTATTAGCAATGGGGTTTGGATATAGTCTGACCAATCAATCCACCCTCATCCAAGCAACATAAATATATTATCACTACCACCTATTATTTTAACCATTGGACAAAAACAACAGTGTTACGTGTAGCTAACACCAATCAAGTTGTCATTTTTTTTAGAACCTTCTATTATTACTAGGTTTGGTGTACCTGATTTTTTAGTCTTTGATAACGCTGGCACAATCGATTATCAATTTAGTTTATGGTATTAGGTGTCGGTTAGCCACAATAAACACATCATTTCACCATAAATCACAACCATAATTCACTCCAACTGAGCCCTAACTGAATCGGAGGCAGTAATGATGGAGTCTAATTGAATAGAACTCAATTGCATGTCAACCAATAGGTGGGGGCGTATATCTAACTCAAGTCAGCTCCGATGAAGTGAACTAAACTCAACTAAGTCTCCAGCAGTTGTTAGAGGTGCCTTAAATCACTCCAGTTAACTCAAATCATCCCAAAATAGACAAAGAAATGAGAAATGTGACTTTCCAACTTAGCTTAACTAATTGTTAGGTGAAACAACATTCAGTTAACTAATTGGTGCACTTATGACAAGGAGATCATCCTAGATTTTCTCCCTGATTGAAGGAGTGTGTTGGTGTGTTGATGTGTATGTGAGGAGTGTGCAAGTGTGTTGACGCCGATGTCAGTAATCCGTGTCAATACTTAGGATAAATCGGTAATTAGTCCAAATTGAACAAATAAAGATGTGTGGGTTGGATAATGTCTCAAATAGGTGGATACCGAGAAATTTTTGACCAAGATCTTTGAATTTGGTCTTAAGGATGGCAAGTTCTTCTTCCATTTGTTTATTTTCCCTTGTGCGGGAGACAACCATAGGCAGGAATCTTCTTTTTATTTTTGGAAATGGGTTGAAAAAAAATAGAAAGGGTTTTATAAGAGGAAAATTTTGATTTGGGAAAAACTCGGGTGGGTAATTGAGGTCTAACTAGGTTTTGGACACTTTCTTAGGGACAGAGAAGTAGAAAATGCAAATTTTAAAAGAAGGGTGAAAGAATTGAAAATTTGTCATAGAAGGACGAAGAAGAAAAATTGGGAAATGAACACGGTGGAAAAATTTGAAGACAATTGGGTGAGAATTAGAGAATTTATCGCAAACCCTAAAAATAGATAAATGTGGAATTTCGGGCTTCGAGAAGTGGAATTTTGGATAGGGTGCTCATGGAAGGAATATGCATAATGGAATTATGGGGGTTACAGTGAATTTTCAATGGAAATAGATCTAAAACAAATAATATATTACCAAAAATTAGAAGTTGATACTGTGGCGATCTGTGGCACCTCGAAGGAAATGCGCTTTATCAACAGGAGATTTTTTTTTCTATTTTTTCCTGGTGGAGATGATCCATGGAGGCTTTAGAGAAATGTGCTTTATCAACTGGAAATATATATGGACCCCAAGTATGTTCGACTTCCTAAAGGTTCAGGAGATTCACTCAGCCACCAATGTTGTCTAACGACTTGCGTATTGGTGCAGTACCCCTCACTCCACGACTTAGTAAAACTGATAACCGCTTTTCCACAAACAAAATCTCTTGGTTTACCTTATAGGTGGAAACTAGTCATTCGGGTAGGGATTGCTGCCCTTTTCTCTTGGGAGATCCTCTCAATGGCCAGCTACTTCGGCGTTCGTGTGGTACTCCTCGCAATGTTTTTAAGGCTATTCCCAAGTAATTCCCACATTCAAGTGGATAGGGTTTAGCCCCTCATCCAAATAAATAATACTGATGCAGACAAGAAGCACTACTGCAATAATTACAGCTCGAGCAATCACGACAAAAGAGAAACAATTTTTTTGCAGAAATTCCACCCAACGAGCCAAGAAAGTGCTATGATACCAGATGTGAGGAACCTCCTCAATAAACAATAGGAATGGACGATATAAAAGAAATAACAAAGCACATAAGATATTTTATTAATCGTAGACCACTTCGAGGGGGAAACCTCCTTTGATTAAGCTCAATACAAATAACTCTTGGATGCCTTCATTAACCTCAACATGTACTTAAATACTAAGTCTAATATAACGAACTATTAATCACCGTGAATTTGGGATAATGCAACATACGAACTCGACGACTTAACAACTATTACTCCCCATGGATGTGGGATAATGAAACATACTAACTCGACGACTTAACAACTATTACTCCCCATGAATGTGGGATAATACAACATACTAACAAGACGAATTACAAAGCATATGCGTCCAACAAAATATACTAACAAAATAAAGAGGGTTGGATGGATTCTTAACGTTAGCAAACACTCTTTCTAGAGCTACTTTAGTTCTGATTTCTCTCAATAATTCTAATTATTAAATACAAACAATTCATTAGATCTATTTTGACTTTCTAGTCAAAATATTTACAAAAATATTAAAAGAATAATAGTTTCCATTAATTCGATTGTTACAAAAAGGGTCTCTTCCATGCTTTACCATGTCACTAAAAGAGGCCTAGCCGATCCATAGGCTCAACTAGGCGTAGAAGGCCCCAAAAGCAATCCCCATAGATAACTTAAGATAAGCCATCACAACAGTAAGGAACCCATACAAATAAGAAGAAAATCAATGGAAGGAAGAGATTACTCTACATCCATAAAACAGGGGGTAAACATCACATAAGGGCACTAGGGATGTGAGAAATTGGAAAAATATAGTATGAAAATGTAAATATATATTAACTATCATGTTTTTCATTTCTACTTTTTTAGTGTGTTTTTTAGATAATTTTACAATTATTCTATCATATTCTTTTATTATTTCTCACCAATTCTATAATAATTTTTTTATCTAGTGTTTTCAAAGTAATTTGCATAAATAATTTAATAAAATATATTTTTGACAAAATTAGTTTAATTTTTTTTCAATCTTAAAAAAAATGTTTTCTTGCTATTCCATTTGAAATCAAAGATAAGAGATCTTTGAAAAGACCTCAATCGACCATTGTGAAAACAAAAACACCACAAAGTGAAAGAAAGAACATCATTATGTCAAGTCTTATCATAGGATCATCTCTTCATATCATTCAAATCAAAGATATCCATATAATAAACAACTAATTCTAATCAAAGGTGAAAGATGTCTCATACACTAAGAGACATAAGTGAGACAAAACAGGAAGAAAACTTACGAAAGAGCTACAACAAAATTTCCAGCCGCTCTATTCGTTATGATAAGAAGACATCTTCCATTATTGCTAGAAAATAGCTTTCTAAATTATAGTTATATAATGTCCCTCTTACAGCACATCACAGGGAGGAAAAGTAATTGGACCACTTTAAGGATAATCTAAATGTCACAAACTCCAAGGATGGGCAGCAGAGTGTGTGCAAAATCTAAGGACTCTGAGTGTTATAATCATAAACATGAAAAATTATAATTATTTACATAGATATCTGCTACAAGAGTGTTATAATCATAAACATGCAAAAGTATAATTCTTTACATAGATATGTGCTACAAGACCTTCATCAACGAGTGTAAAAAAAAAGTATGAAAAACTGAAAGCCTAGAAGATTCTCTCAAGATCACCATCTCCATATCGCACAAAAGAGGAAAAAACTTTAGCAAAGATCTACAACAGACTTCCATATATTCTTCAAAGTGTATAAAGCAAAACTACGTCAAAATGTTATTTAAAATTCAATACACAGAGCTATATATATATATATATATATATATATTAAAGAAAAACCATAATAATATAAGTTATAAGTTATGGTTACATAGAATATTAGTAGCAGAGGAAGCTACTTGTCACTTTGGTACAGAATGTTTCAATGCATAGAGTATGACAGGAAAAGGGAGAATGATGCTCCGCTTCAGAGGGAGTGACTGCAGAAGATCCTGAGGTTCGACATGTTATGACAGGATGGACAACTTACTGATGACTCTAGGCTTTACTGAGAATAAAGCGGATTCCAACCTTTATTTCAAGGTTGAAGGAGAAAGACCAGTGATGCTCCTGTTATATGTCGATGACTTGTTCCTGACAGAAAAGAGGAACTCATTAAAGTTGTGCCGATTTTGAGATGCAAGACTTGGATATGATGCACTACATTCTAGGCATGGAGGTGTGGCAGGATGCGAATGGAATATCCTTGGGACAAGGGAAGTATGCAGTAGAGATCCTGAAGAGGTTCAGGATGATGCACTGCAAGTCCATGACCACACCTATGGCATCGAACCTGAAGCTATTGAGTGATTCTTCATCGGAGTCGGTTGATGCTACGATGTATTGTCAGATGATTGGGTCCTTAATATACCTGACCAATACAAGACCATACATTTGCTTTGCTGTGAACACATTGAGCTAGTTCCTGATAGATACGAGACATGTTCACTTGATTGCTGCAAAGCATATTTTGAGGTACTTGAAGGGTACGGTTGATTATGGGCTCAGGTATGAGGCGAATCAGTAGATTAACCTAAAAGGTTATGTGGATTCATATTGGACAGGCGTTGCCATCGATAGGAAGATAACTTCGGGGTGTTGCTTTAGTATGGGATCAAGTGTGATCTCTTGGTTTAGCAGGAAGCAATCATGCATGGCATTGAGTAGAGCCAAATTAAAGTATGTCGTAGCTTGTTTGGCTAGTTGTGAGGAAGTGTGGCTTAGGAAGCTACTATCTGATTTATTTGATCTCCAGCTGGATGTTAATTGTATATATTGCGACAACCAGAGTTGTGTGAAGTTGTCTGAGAACTCGGTGTTCCATGACAAGTCGAAGCATATCGATATCAAATATCACTATATCCGAGATATGGTGCATATAGGAGTGTTGAAGCTCCAGTATATTGCGACAGACTAGCAGATAGTTGATGTGTTGACAAACCATTAGCTAGAGTGAAGTTTGAGTACTTTAGGGAGAAGCTTGGTGTTCTCCAGATCCAGGTTCCCTCCAAGGGGAAGTGATGAGTCTGTGTGCCTTTCTAACATGGTTGTTGGATGTGTTCCTCCCATGGCCAGATGTAAGTGCAGAGCCTTTCTGACATGGTTGTTGGATATGTTCCTCCCATGGTCAGATGTAAGTGCAGAGCCTTTCTGACATGGTTGTTGGATGTGTTCCTCCCATGGTCAGATGTAAGTGCTGAGTCTTTATGACATGGTTGTTGGATGTCTTCCTCCCATGGTTAGATGTAAGTGCAGAGCCTTTCTGACATGGTTGTTGGATGTGTTCCTCCCATGGTCAGATGTGAGTGTTGGGTGGGCCTTTCTGACATGGTTGTTGGATTTGTTCCTCCCATGGTCAGATATAAGTGCTGAAGAAGATGAAGACCTACATGGAGGCTAGGCCTACAACCAGCATGAAAAAGGGATAGCTCTGTAAAACTTCCTATGACGAGTAGAATTGAGAGATAGCACCAATTAATCGAGATAGCGGAAGCAGTGATGATGATGATCCAGTGATGATCCAGTTTCGATGATGATCTAGTGATGATCTAGCATTGATGATAATATAGACTTGATCTAGAGAAGAAGACTTGTGCTGATGAACTGTGTCAAGAGAATACCTTCCTAGTTAAGAGAGAGTGTTGATGTATTTGTAACTTCGGAATGTATTCACTTGTATATCTTATATTTCACCCCGATGTTCCTATCGGGAGAATCATTTCTATTTCATTGTACCCTGATGTTCCTATCAAGAGAGTCATTAATTAAATAAAGTCATGTAAATTCATTGAGGTTAACCCTCCATCGTAAGTCGGGGAAATAGTCCCCACAATTGAGTTAAGGTTAACCCACCTTGTTGATCGAAGGGAAAAATCCCCATAGTTGAGGGGCAATAGGGTTATTAGACTCTCCTATAGATGTCAAGCCTGGTAAGTAATTGTCAAGTCGGAAATTAGTATAAATAGACAGTGAGCCTCTCTATTTTACAGACACACTCACTCAATTGGCACGCATGAGTGAGAGAGTAAGATCTCACAGAAGTGAGAGAGAAAACAACTTTTTGATATCATCTTTTATGTCTTCGGGTTTTACTGCTTCCATTGGTGCTCATTCTATATATGAGGAAGTTGCGGGGTTTTCTCCTTTATGGTTCCCTGAGGAAAATTCTTTGTTTCTCTTGTCGCTTGTGATTATTGTTGTGCATGTTATTCTCTTAGATAAGATTCTAGGATCATATTGCTTAAAGGATAAAAATATAACATACAGAAGACTTTACGGCCTTGTTTCTTTGTAAGTGTTTTTAAGTGTAAATGGTTTTAAACCTTAGCGATTGTGATGGTATTGTGGGTGCGATTGTGGATGGTCTTTCCTCCACATCATTGGTTCTGTTATTTGGATTTTATTTTTGGTTGTTAAAACTAGTGGAATCCATCGAATATGGACTTACATCCACTCCTAAAATCCTACATTCGGTTCTTTAAGTGATTATGGTATACTTAAATGGCACGACCCTTAGGGTCTCTGTTGAGAATTACACTATGTAGTTATTCTTATGTATACAGATTTCCATCCTTCGATGGTGTTAAAGCCTAGCATATGTTTCTTGAGTATCATTTTTATGAGTTAGAACTTAGCTCCTTGAATAATGACATTGTTAATATTAATATAAATATATATATATCCCATAGAAGGGTTTACATACATCTCTTGTTTTAACTACTGTGTATGGTATTTATCTTTGTTTATAATACAGGTAGAGATATTAGTATTTATATTAACAATAACCCATATGATGGTTTTAATTGGTTTATACAACACTGGTTTGACTCATGTATGTGTACCTTGTGTTAATCTTTTGGTATAGTAATGGAATCCATGATCATGGGCTTACGACCATACTTAGATAATCTTATTTAATGCTTGAGCGACTTATGTGGAATATCTTGAAAGTGTAAACTTGTGGTTTACTAGATAGTACGTATGTGATTTGATTTGGATTTGAACACGATCTTCCTGGCTGCAACTTTAAAGCTAGGCATACATCATAGATGGGATTACTACTAGTCTTAAGAAGAACACCCTTATATCTATGATTTTTTATTTTGTAGATGTATGCGATCAGGTTACATGGATCTTCGATCCGGTTGTGATTATTTTATTGAGATCCGTAAAGGATTTGTTTACATGTTAACTATGTTTGTTATGTAGTTGTTTAAACATATGAGATTGTTTGTGTAAGATATGTTGTGTAAGAATGAAAATAAATCTGTGACTGTAGATGATTTCAAAACTACAGTTTGTATGTAGCTAGATGATAGTTCTGACTGCTATTTCATAAACACTAAATCTTGCCTATAATATATGATTTATATTATTAAAAGGATATTGTTATCTCAGGCTTCCCTAAACATGAATTATGAAGACTTATACTAATAAACATAGGAAGATCCAGTTATCCTACATACTATGAGTTTTAACTTATAGCCTAGGAAAATTGTGGAGAAGATAACAAATAGAGTATTACAGAAAAACTAAATCTAATGTAATTGTATGCATGAGTAGTATACACCAATAGATATAGTTGTTAACATAATAGGAAGTATACGGAACTATAAACAATTTCTTCATTCTATTTAACTGCATGATAGATACTTGTCTTATCCAAAGGCGTAAGACATTTCCATTTAAATAAATGACTATGATTTAATTAACATGGAAGCTAATTGTAAGTAGTGTTAATGAATAAGAATAGGATAGAAAAACCTGGAACCACTCCTAGGGAAAAACAAAGATGGAATAGTTGTTCCACCCAACCAACTCCTAGAGCATCCAAGTTACTTGCTCCAAAACCCCCAAGTCTATTCGTTGAACCAGAAGAGAAAAATTCCTTAATGCATCCTCTCTTGCATTCTCATATTCAATCCACGTCCAATGCTAGCCTCCTTCTTTATTATAGACATACTATTATATAGTATTTTTCCTAGGACTTGGTGATTTATGAGCCTCCTACTCTTTAGCACTAAACTAGGATTGTGACCTAGTTTTTTGGGATGATGCCTATTGCATCTTGAGTTCTCAGTCATTGGCTTTAACCACTTGTATTTTCCTCTTGTGGGTTGGAAAAAATTCTTCAACAACTATTCCATTCATGTCCCCTCAGTATATTCTATTAATAAAGAATAATTCATTACAAATGCTATATTTTTTACCTTCTGTCAAAAATACTTAAAATAATAAATAAAGTATTTTCAGCAGAAATAAATAATAATTATTAATTTTAGGTGCATTACATACACCTTCCCTTAGAGGATAACGTTTCCCTTGGTATTACTAACTTTATGTTTTTATTCTTCCATTTTCTCTTCTTGGAATAGGACTAGATATGCCTCTCGCATATCACTTTCCAGTTCCCAAGTAGCTTCTTTCGGATTAAGTTTTCCTCCTATCGATAATACGCTCCAGGCCCACCTGAAACTCTCCTTCGGGTTCCACCTGGATCACATTCCAATCGATCACATGAGTAGCATCATGAATATATCTTTTTAAAATAGAAACGTGAAAAACATTATGCACTTTAATAGTGGGTGTTAGGGCTAACTCGTACGCAACCAGCCCTACTTTAGCCAAAGTTTCAGATTGCCCGCAATACCTGGATGCCAACTTTGGGAATCACTCAATGAGAAAATATAGCCTTTGTGGGTTTATCCGAAGACACAAGTGAATTATGGCATGTATACTTCTATATGTTGACTAACAAAATACTTTTATATGTTGGCATGAGAGAGTTGGTACTTAAGGTTATGTAATACAATCTTTAGTTGATAGTTAAATTGTATAGAAAACTTTTTATGATCTTTACTAACGTTTTTTAATATTGTTGCATCTCTTACATATTTGGAATGGCATCTTAGTTGTGACTTATCTCGTATTTGATTATGGTACGTCCACTTTGATATGATGTAATATGATCATGGTTCAAT
>LPNX010985434.1:0-28924 GCA_001517045.1 Pseudotsuga menziesii
GATGATGATGAAAATGATGATGATGTTGAGGATGAGGGTGTCGATGAAGATGATGACCATGATGATGATGACAATGATGCATCTGATGATGATGATGATGATAATTATGATGATGAGGGTGATGAACGTGATGATGACGAGGATGATGATTTTGATGATGATGATGATGAGGATGTTAATGATGTTGAGGATGAGGCTGTCGATGAAGATGATCTGTCCATGGTGATGATGATGACCATGATGATGATGACAATGATGCATCTGATGATGATGATGATGATGATTATGATGATGACCATGAGGATGATGAACGTGATGATGATGAGGATGAGGATTATGATGATGATGATGTAAGAAATATGACATTGCAAAAATTCATTAGGAGATCATACACTTTGTTCCCTTAATCATAAATATTAGGAGTGCACTAGCCATGATGCTGGTTGGTATGAAGGACATATATATATTTTTTAAACAACTTGCACCATAAGATCCTCTTCACTAGAAGGATATACAAAATTTGGAAGTCTAATCTCTCCCTTTATATACTCAATGTCTACCAAAATATGCATGTCTTCTTCCACTTGATAATTTTTTTATTAATGGAACATTGGTTAGAAGTTGACATGAGGTTGATATGATATTTAATTAATTGATATTAATGGAACATTGGTTAGAAGTTGACATGAGGTTGAGGTTGATGAATGTAATTCTATGTATCGCATATGCGATATAGATTATCCATATCGCATATGCGTTATATCGCACATGCGATATGGATAGGCTATATCGCATATGCGTTATTTAAAAATTTAAATATTTGGCGAGATTAAGGTTTGGCATTGGGTTTGGAAGCAGCTTCGGAATACCGAACCCAATGGCTAGGACAAATCAACCAGGGCTATTGCTCAAGTCTTTTAGAACTCNATATTGCTCAAGTCTTTTAGAACTCTAACAATATGCTCAGATTAGATCCCTATTTTGATATGACATACACAATATTTTTTTTATGAAAATGTACGATATTGTAGAGTAAGAAATGACGATTCTGAATATATAATTTTTTCCTACAAAACTATGTTTTATTTATTTATAATTATTTTTCTAAATGACACACGTTAGTTTTTGAGAATACATACATCGATTGTTTCTTATATAACTTTCGATTTCGATCACCATTTCCCATAAAAAATATATGGCGCACTAGATGAGATCAAGCTCTGTGATCTTATATTAAGAAATCAAGGATTTCATTAATTTTTGCCCCTAAAGTGTTGCACCCGCACATAAGGTTTTAATTTCAAGCTTTTCTGACTTCAATAATTAATAATAATAAAAAATAATTCATGAAAATTTCTGAATAAATAGTGTTGCACTAGGCCCATATGTCCTTTATATGTCTGCAAGATTTTATCTCAAATGGACATCATTTACCTCATATATTGCTGCACCCACACAAACATATATGTTAAGATGTGCTGAGAATTTGAAAACCCACTTTCACAGAAACTAATTTTATAATCATTTGCACACACTTTCTCTGCATAAACCCTATATATTATGAAAGCTGATTCAATTACCTATCTTTTCTCTTTTTACTTCATATTTAAATAAGTTAGGGAAGTACCCCTAATTGTCACCTAAAATTAGAGTTTTCTGTTTATTCCAGTATTATGTGGCATCTAAAGTGTCCTTAAAGGAGTCCATGATTGTGCATCAGCCCAATGGCTATCTTGGAATATACCTGGATGTGATCTTGATATAGAAAGTGATGATTATCTTAGATATTGTTGGCATATATTCTGGTGTTTATCTTGATTGTTGCATAGTGTAGTATTGAATGAGAATTTGACATGTAAGTAATATATCTTATGAGTGATTTATGTCATCAACCTAAGTGTTTTATTTGAAAACTAATTTGACAAGTGTTGATCCTTGTGTAGTGGAGATGGATTGGTATTGACAGTTAATGACAACCTTTGACAGTATTGTAAGTGACTATTTGCTTGATATTTGTTTGATTTGTTGATTTGATTTGAGTAGAGTGAAAAATCCTTTTGTGTCTAAGAGTTTACGAGATTGACTGAGTTTGACAGAGTTGGTTAATTATTTTATCTTCTTGGCTTAGGTTAGTTGGTTGAGTTATATCATGTTTAACTGTTAAGTATTCCTTGATTGTGATTGAGGTTGGTTGTGGTGTCACTAAGTTGAGTGTGATTGGAAAACTTTTGTTTTTAAAAATGTATGTGAAGTCTCTTGGTTTCTCAAATGTATCTCTTACTTGATGAACTAGGATAAGTAAGAAGGGTTGGTTGACTATCAGAGCACTTAATTTGATTAACACAACTATATGATTTATTTGGCACAGGTACACAAGAAGCTTGGTACAAGTTGGTTCAATTGAGAAGGATTGGCACAAATTTCCTTATGTGGAGTTGGTCTAACTCATATTGGTTCAGTTGTATGGTCAGTTGGTTTGACTCAGCTGGATTGAGTTTGGTGTGCAGTTGGTTAGACTCAGATTGACTGAGTCAGTTGATGTGAGAAACAGATGGAATGGTACAGCTCAATTGGACAATTTTATTGTATAGGTTGATTAGCAATGTGATACAATGGATAGTGATCAGTTGATTAGTAGCGATCAGATGATGAGCAGTGGTTAGTAGTGGCAGTGGTTGTGTAGTGTGGTACATATTGTGTAGTGTAGTACATGTGTTGATTATTATGTCCACGGGATTAGTTCAGTCATGGTTTAGTAGTTTCTATCATCTTATCAAGGTGGCAAGACGGGGAAATGCAAGGGGGTTGTAGCCAGAGAACTAGGGATTTGGAACTTCCTTCAGGTTATAGCCTATAAATTAGGTGGTTGTAGCATCCTTCCAATTGTAGCTGGAGAATCAAATTCATTGTAATAAGGGTTTTTTTTTCCACTTTCCAGTTGTTTCTAGAAAACTGTTATTATAAGTCTTCAATGGTTTTTCCCCTAGGACTTGGGTTTCCACATAAAAATATTGTATACTGTTTTTTTTCTATGCCTCTTATGTGATGCTGATATGATGGTATGTATGATGATAATAATGTACTCTACATAATATTGAATGAGTTGCTAATGAATTTTAACATTGAAAAATTAACTAATGCTATACACATTGTTCATCCCCCCTCTTAGTGTGCTCAGTGTGTCCAACAGAATTTGTATTAGGTTTTATTTCATAGTTATAACCAGTAGTAGGAAAAAATCCTAAATACAATACTCATGCTTTCCTACCTCGTATTCTCAACCAACAATTAACAAAGTTTCATGCTTAGGATATATTTAGGTTTCCTTCATGTTTACTCTTCTTGTTCCTTCACCAAAATTCCAAATATTTTGAAAGTATGGGATTGAACATGACTAATCAGGTAGACCTATACATTCCTCTATATGAGAGGAATCCTATATTTATCAAGAAGGATATCGATTAAATTTTCACAGAGTTCACCAACAAGGTCCTAAGAAATGCTTATATGGTCATCCATGGGATAGATTTTCCTATAATTCCTAGAGAAGGAAAAGAATGGATGTGATTCACACTAGAAACTAGAGTTGGATACTGTTTCATATTTGAAGATCTCATAATTGTAAGATATATGAATTTGAAAGGAAACCCTAAAATATATGGAACATTCCTCATAGTGAGAATCATGGCAATGGAATACACCAAATAAAGGCTTTTATCAAATGAGTTGCATTTTGGAAGTGTGAAACAACACAAATCCTTTTATATTCCAAAAGATGTGGACCCATTCCAAAGAAGATCTATAAGTGTTGTGCATTACCTAGAAGGATTTTAATATAACATTTAAGCTTGGAAAAGGCTGAAGCAGTTGCATATGAACCCTCTGGAGTAATATCAAAAAATCCAAGAGAATAAGAATGCAACCTATGAACCAACTCTCGTAGCTGAGTTAGTAAGAATTTCTAATAAAAATAGATGGGAGGAGATTGAACAAATTCTGAAGGAAGCAACAACTTCAAGCAAGCCTATGAAAATAGTATGACAAAAAAGAGAGGCAGATGAGATGGAAATGGATGAAGATGAGTCGGATCCTCAAGCCAAAAATAAAAAGTTGATCCTTCAGAGGATGCCAAGTAATTATCCATAAGAGAAATTGAAGTTCAAGTATCTAAAGAGATTGGTGACATAGCCAAAGCCACATTACTGTTTGGAAAAACACCAACAAGGATGATTCCTTCTCCAGCCTTGGATTACACAGTTCCCCAGAAATACAAAGAAATAGCTCCAACATGACCCATACTAGTGCAAACTGACTTACAAGCTGTCTACATAGAAATTAGAAAGGGTAGTGTACATAGTGTAAATGAAGACAGGATGTATGCTATGCATCCTAATAAAATACTGTTGACAATTGCAGATAGTGTCAGTGACACTTTTAGATATTCAATAGTTCATCCCTTGGTGCCCATCCATACAAATATAAAAGATTACAAATCTATATAATATGTATTGGACTGGTCCTTATTTATCCAACTTCATAAGGTATACTTCAAACAAGCTAGTGATATGATTTGTGTAGAATTGGTGAAATCAACTAAGATAGAGAAAAGGATCAGAGAATTGTTGAACAAGGTAGGATATCTCTTGAAATATGAGAAGTGTACAACTATAGCAAAGCAAGTAACTATAAAAGAGTTGGAGGAGAAAATAGTGAATCTAAGTGCAAAACCAGATGGTGGGTCTCAATTCAAAGCCTTGATAGCTAAGAAATATAATGAAATTGCAAACTTGAAGAGAAAACTAAAAAATACCAAATGTACATCTAGTACAAAAAAATGAAATTCATCAAGTAGAAAAATAGAAAGAGCAATTATTATCTACTGTGGAAAACATAGAGTCGAGGTGGACGAAGGAGATAAAGGAGTGAATGAGTTAAATTCTCAGATATCCACCCTACAATTTCAAAGATACAATAGAGCACAAAGTGTACCGGTATGCACTATAACAAAGGAAGTAATATGGAAGGTCCAAATACAAACAATTTGATAGTTTTACTAACAAGGAGTTGGAGGACTTGTAGCTGACCAATAGATCCTAGTAAGAAATATTTCCAAAAGGATGATGTTGAAGAAAATAGTATGCGGGGTGATGCAAAAGATCACAAATGTGCTAGCTAATAATATCAAGGAATTCAAAACTATTTTTTTATGGAGTTACAAAGCTTAGAATGCCTCTATTGTGGGATGGAAACACATAATTTTACTGAGAAGATGAATATATGAACAAGTTGAGAGAGAAAAGAAATGAAGAGATTGAACAGGAGATAAACAAAATCATTAGTGGAAATCAATCCTTTCACAAATTAAGACCTCCATTCCACATTTGGACAAGATTTAAGACTTTTTTTAAGCAGATAGGACCACCCACTTATGAGAGGAATTCTGAAGCAAAGATAGCATTGGAGAACCTCAAGGCTAATAACATACCAATAGGTAAAGGTTGATAGCAAGTAGTGAGATATCATAGACTATATTTATCACCCCAACAATATCATCCTTATCAATATTCTCTCAATTCATCTTCAGAACAACAGTCAGCTCAGTAGAATCCTCCTCCACCTCAACAGTATACATAAGCACCACCAATGTAGCAGTACGTAGGGAAGACAACCTTGTTGGAATTCATGCCACCTAGAGGATTTTTATAACCTAGAGATCCTACATTCAATGATATGATGCAAAGAATGAGTCAGTTTGGAATCCCACTTGGCTATTCCACACCTCCAGATTAGCAAATCATGATGGGTCAACAGTAACCAGTATAAGGAAAGAACAAAGGCGGAGGACGAAAGAATAATTGAATATTTTTCTATGTAAATGTGATAATTTTGATGTAAAAGGTAAATAGTGAAAAAAATAATACGTTTTATTAGTCAATTCATTTACAAATTGAATTCACGCACCTCTAAGACCTATATAATGTAAGCTCAGTATACGAGCAAGTGTCTAGAAATTTTAGAATTCGAAGTATTATTTATTATGTTGTTGAGTTGGTACATACTATTGTAATGTGAATCTTTTTATCTTGAGTTTGATTAAATGGATAATTGAAGAGTGTTCTTGTTACCTTTGTTATTATGTGTTCATCTATTTGTGAGGATTCATGAGAAAAATAATATAGTGAGTGCAGTAATATTTGATATGATTTAAGAGTAATTGATTCGTTATTCATGGTTAAACATTGGATGTCATCTCAAGAGTTTAAAGGTATTTTGGTTCTGTGAATGATCTCTAATTCATATTGTATTGCCTCTATGTATGGAACATATTTCTATATATGTGCTTTTGTGAGATGAATTACTATGAAAATATATGAATCTTATGTTAGTCCCCTTCCTTTCTTGCGTTGCCAAAACAATTTGACTTGTAGAGGTTCGAGACCAAGTTCTCTACTAAGCTCTTTCGGGCATGGTCGTCCATGCATCAGGCAGCCTGAAAACTTTGATTGCGATCATTTCTTCAGAGCGTGCATTCTATGTTTTACGCATCTCGCTTTCGCTTCGGCGTCTCATTTCATTACGCCAATACTGTGCAAAAACATTTCATTCAAGCTCTTCCACAATTCTGGTCCTCTTCTCATCCAATTCCACCTTAACTATGCAGATTCCACTATTGTCGATTGACATAAAGCACAAATTACATTCATTAATATGGTTGATGATGGAATTGCCAAGTATGAACACATAAAAACCATACTCAAACTTTCCAAGAATATACTCGGAGGTGGGACATCTTCGATAAAGTTGTCTCAACAAAAACGGATGGCCATAATGCTCTCTGTAAAACTGTTGTTCAATCTCGACATATAGTGGGAGCCTCTCCGACATTATATCAAAGTTTATGTTTCTGGCAGGCCGAGTATTAACATTAAAATATCCCCAAATCCATGTAAAATCCATGTCTAATTTGCCTCCCGGCCCACTGCTTAACCTATGAAGTTTCCAACCTTCCACCTTCGAGGAATCACTGCATCTTCGCTGCCATATATAGCTGCTCTCATCTCCATTTAAAGAATAAGAGGAAGCGTATACAAAATTCCCCAGCTTTGGCAAAGGCGGGAGTCTTTCCCAATGAAGATTGAAATCTCTTAAATCAAGCATCCACACATTGTACATCAATTGGGGGACATTGGGTTCTTGTGCTACAGCTGATGGTGTGAACGTAAATACACGATGATTATCGCACACAATTCTTTCAAACTCGCATTTATGTACTTGAATGGATGGATGTTTGGGTAGCCTTATTGTGATCGCACCCTCATCAATTCTATCACTGATGTTGGAGGGTCTGCAAACCCGAAGACTTAAAAGTACATAGGAAAGCATTACCATATGGGCCTGGTTACTGGTTTGTTTCACATGGGAGATAATGAGAGCCTTGGACAGAATATTTGGAGGCTTGTGAAGACCTTGATGATACATTTGGAAACGCTCTGCTATGGCTTTATACCAGGAATGATTTATCATCACCAAAAGTGGCCTTTCATTCCAAGGCAATCTACATAACTCAGGAACCACTTCACCCAAGACAACATCTTCGCAAAGTGCAGGTATTAAATTTGTGTTTGCTGCCATACAAAAATTACAAAATGAATCACAACATTGCAACAACTATAACTCAAAATTGAATTTACAAAGTATCTTACATGAGTTATGACCGGCATCGTTGTCTCTTTCTTTCTCTGGCACTAGTTGCCCCTGTGCTTTTGCAGCCATTCCTGCTCGACTATTCTTCCTTGAACAACCTGCTAAGAATTTAAGTAGTTAGAGCTTTTTATCAAAAATAGTCTATGCTTAGAATTTATGTAATCGGAGTTTTGTATTAAAAACACTTTATGCTATCACAATAATGGATGTTTTGTATTCAGTAGCATGAAGAATTGGTATGTTTGTTCTTGATATTGGTTTTACGCACCCGAAGCAGAGATTGATCGACGAAGCCAAGATAGCTAGAAACGCCCTTTGGGCCAAGAAAATTTAAGCAAATAAATCGTGTGAATTACCAATAGAATTTTGTAACAACCAGTACAGAAAAGAAAAAAAGGTGACGTTGCTTATGCATGGCAAGGCCGGTGAATAACATAAGAAGTTGCTACTGTGTCTTGTTTCGGGATAGAAATCCACTCAATGATCCTTGAATTTTCACACTAGATTTATAGTTATAAATATGGAGACGTCATTCTAATTTTGGGAAAAACATACCAAAGAGGAAATGACAATCTATCTCCCTCTACCCTGAATCGAGGCGCAGAGGTGAGGATGACGCTGTAAAAAAATAATTAAGAAAAAGATTGATCCTCCTCCATTTTATGTTATTCTCCGAATGGAAACGAACCGAGCACTGATATAAAACAAGGGATTCAATACTATAATCAACATAGAGGGCATAATCAAAATTCATTTCAATATATCAAAGGAAAACCATTAATTCAAGAACTGGTGGTCAAGCAAGCCACCCCACCGATAAAATTATAAACAACACGAGCCAGTGCAGAGAGATCTTTACCTTGATGGTGATCTATCTTAAATGGAATGCCAATGAAACACCAATCAGCTTTCCCAAACTCTGAAACACCCTGAGGCTGCATAACCTGGACTCTGCATGGATATAAACATCTCCAACAGCAAAACAAAATTGGCTAAACAAAGAACGCAGATAAAAGTAGATCAACCAGACATTCAAAATAAAACATTGGATGAAAAAACCAAGTTGCATGGCCATGCGGTCAACCAAACAAAAAACAAGAAGAAGCCACGCCAATGCGAATACGAAAAGGCTGAGATGAAACTACTCCAATGTTCCTTGTTCGAAATGGTTTATATCCGCTCCATTTCAAGCGGTCACAAGCTTTGCTTTGAATTCTAAATATTTCTGATGTCCCATCAAACGGTCACAAGTTTTGCTCCATTTCAAACGGTCACAAGCTTTGCTTTGATTTTTTATTTTATGATCAGATCCACCGCCATTGCGTTACATTTCACGGTTTCTTGAGTGATATAAAAACTCTGAAGAATCCATCGGTTTTAAAATAGTCTTTTTATGGTTCAAATCTAAATGATGGAAGATTCCAAAATTGTGTTAATGATTTAAAGTATAAATGAGAATGGACTTTCAAGTTCTAAAGCTGGAATTTCCTGTTATCCAAATGCTATTATTTCATTATTGCTTCCTTAATATTTATATTTAGTGTTACTATGAACAGAGATTCCATGTATAAATTATAACTTTTATAATTTATGTGATTTTGATTCATTGATATCTAGCGCTACCAGTTGGCAATGTTTTTTAAGTTGCTAATTGATTTCGTTATTTTTGTTATAAGATTGTAATTATAAAAAAAAGTTAGACTAAAAAATATTGTTTTCAAAGTTGTTTTGCTAGATGGTAACTCTTAAAAAAATTCTAAAACGGAAAACATTGGCATTATCTTTAAAGTTTCCAATAGCTCTTATTATAAGATGTTAAATATAAAAACAAATAAACTTAAATTATAAGATATTAACTATAAAAAAAAAAAAAAAAAATTGGACCAAAAACATGTTTAGATTTACTTGCCACTTTAAAATTTAATTATGAAGCATTTGCCATGTAGTCGACTAAATTCCTTCGCATCAAATTATTGGTTTACAAATTAAGTCATGTAATACTTAGAAACATAGGACACTTCGCTTTGAAAACACAAGTTACTTTGTTTTAAATTTTTTTATTAATAAATATGATAAGTTGTTGCTTGTCATTTGGATGCGGACACTCTTTAAAAAACCTGCAAACCAGCATGAATATTCACCAGTAGAACGTTATATTGTTGTTATCCAAAACGCCGGCTCATTCACAAAGACAAGTAAACTCATTTTGGATCTTTAATTTCAAGGACTTACTTAATAACTAATTAATTGATATACACATAGAAATATAAACAATGACAGTTGCAAGAAGTAACAAGTAATGCAACAACCTATAAACAACAAGTAATCCCACATAGAAATATAAGTACCATGGCAACAAGTAATACATTGTTTCAAGTTTGAATGTTTCATAATTTCTTTAACTTTTAGCTTTAAACTATATACAATATCACAATAAAATATTTCTAAGAGGCAGGTATAAGCAGCCTTGCTGCTATTTCACTTGTTTAATTATTTAAAAGTCAAGAATTATGTTATTGGGTGTAGTTAATGAGTAACCAAGCTTAACATCCAAGAACCTTATCCATTTTAATTATGAAACTAGACTAAATTGTTAAAAGAACAAATTTATATACCTTTGTCCATGAGGTTTAACAAAGAAGTCGTGTTGAAGTATCTTCATCTAGTTGAGTTTACCCAGTTTCAAGTAGATCCTCAGTTTTGTTGTAACGTAACTATTGATAGGGTACATGTAACTATTTTGATTTTCATGTGTCAGTTAATGTATATGATTATCTAAATAAATGAAAATAATATCTCTATTTGATAATTCTTTAGATATTGTATTCATGTTTATGGTGTGAGCTTGAGTGTTTATGAACAAAGACTATTTTGACTATTTTGGTTGTGATAAGTCTTGTTGATTAGTATCTTAGATTCAATGATCATGATTCATTTTCAAACAAGAGCCACGTGGTGGCAATGTCCCCGACATTGTCACATGTTGTTGCAGGTTAACTTGAAAGTAAACTAGCAATTTTGCAGTAGTGATAGAGCTTGGTGATATTTTAAGTCTGCAAACTGTAAAAAATCACAACAAAAACACCTCAATTATATGGTTATAAATCCATAATTCAAATCTTATCTTAAAACAGGCCCTTGGAATTATGAGGGACGAGAATGCCATTGAAAAGAGCCACAAGGTGGCAATGTCCAAAACATTGCAGTAGCAATGGTTGGTTGTTTGTAATTGCAAACAACTCCATTGCATAATAGGAGGGATCAGATTTAAAAGAAGTAATAGTATTATGTACATAATTGAAATGAGGCAGCATAATTATCTAAATGTTATAAATAAAACAAATTAAAAAGACAACACATTTGTAATAACAACTCTAAAATACTAAAAAACAAGATTTGCCATATGGGATTATTTTATAATCTATGTTAGGGTGTAATTCTTCGCCAACTTTTTAAGGTAAAGTAGGCATCAATTTGTTGTAGTGAAGGTTACTTTATGGGGCAACTATTTTTATAAAAATCATTATTTTATAAAGTCTCTCTATATTGATATCTGGTAAAGTAAAAACAAAAAACCAAGCAATTCTTACCCAACATCAAACACCTAAAATCAATTAACATAATGAAAGACAATCACAAGTTGAGTATTTGGTAATAACATAAAATTATATATGCATCAACAAGCCCCTAGTAAAAATCAATTTGAAGGCTGCAAATTGCATATGTATATGCAAATTTCATATGTATATCCCACTGCTTTCATTTACCCATCTTTAATGCCACATTTTGGAATTGAAAGTGCCATAGGTTTGACCCTCTGTTCTTTGTTGTCTACATGTTTATGTACCAATATTCTACCAAATCATGCTTACTAACATGCCTTTAGCTTTGAATCATAGTATGTGAATCATCTACGTTTTTTGGTCATTGACTTTTGAAACCTATGGTTGAATAAGGAGCTTACATATGACTTGATTCATCAACTAGTATGAGGTAATACCATAATTCTATAGGACGAAGCTTATACAAGAACTCTATTAGATTAGTGAGGATTATTGATTACATGGATTAATATTAACTATCTTTATCTACAACATCATAAATAAGCACAAAGTAAGAAATATGATACACACTAGTTCAATCAAGAGAACATGAACACCATAACATGAATAAGTACTAATTATCTTTATCTACAACATCATAGATAAGTACGAGTAAGAAATACGGTAAACACACTAGTTCAATTAAGTGAACATGAACACCATAAAGTATTGGGAATAAGAGGAAGCAGCAAATAAATAATATGAGTATAAAGCTTACTGCTAATACTTACAGTAAATGTATTAATGTATTAGTTACTTAATATCCACACGAAAAGAAGCATAGTTGTTTCTATCTTATACTTACAAAGCTATTTAAAACATATTGTACACTAAATATTGTATACTCAAATTTCATTGAAAATACTAGAATTGTGAATGATACTCAAATCGTTACATGGAGAAAGCTTCCAATTTGGGTATGAGTATTAGGGTTAGATTTAAAGGATTATACATGAACAAAACCTAAGAAAAATTAAAAGCTACAAAATAGCAGTAAATATAAAGACCACTTAGAGGCCCTACAAAGAACAAAGTCTAGGCCAAATGCTATTACCATTATGCATATACATTGCAAGTTGTGGATTTTTGTAATAACAAGAGCCATGACCGCAATTGTTAGTAGCTATTGCTATAACGCCAATGCTAAAAAAAAATAAAACTAGTTTGTTTGATCTTTAAGTAAACTCTTATGAACTATGTAATATACATATAAACATAATTATGTAATCTAAACATAACTTGATTTTATATAAATGCTCTTATAGATTATGTAACCTATACATAACTTAATTTTATATAAATGTATAGATTATGTAATCTAAACATACCTTGATTTTAAATAAATGACGTTGATTTTATATAAATGTAAAGTATTTACAGATTTCCATGTAAAAATATAAATATAAAATGTTTTCATAACTTTGTTTGGATAAAAATATATTTAAATATATTATTAGTGACCTCCTCTTATATATATATATGTGTGTGTGTGTGTGTGTGTGAAAAAAAACAAAAATTAATGAAGGCCACACCTTTCAAATAGACATAAAAAAAAAATGTGAGTGGGGTTTCAATAAAATTAAAAATATAAAGTATTTTCATAATTTTGTTTTCATAAAAATATATTTAAACATACTATTAGTGACCTTATTATGTATGTAATAACTTTGTTTCCTTAAAAATATATTTAAACATATTATTAGAGACCTTATTATATATGTATTAAGTATAGTTATACAAAATAAGTAAAAAATAAAAATAAAAATTAATGAAGGGAACACCTTACAAATAGACATGTATACGACATGATTTTTTCAAATTCTTGGTAAAATTTCTCAACCATAATAAAACCAAAGGCAGTGTACTTTTTGTTGGTAGTGCGAAATGTTGTGGGGTCCACCAATTAGTGACCTTATTATATAGGTAATAACTTTGTTTCCTTAAAAATATATTTAAACATACTATTAGTGACCTTATTATATATGTATTAAGTATAGTTATACAAAATAAATAAAAAATAAAAATAAAAATTAATGAAGGGAACACTTTACAAATAGACATGTATAAAACATATGATTTTTTCAAATTCTTGGTAAAATTCCTCAACCATAATAAAACCAAAGGCAATATACTTTTTGTTGGTAGTGCCAAATGTTGTGGGGTCCACGTACGAGTACAATTCCTTTGAGATATTATAATCCATTACTTGTATGAAATTTATAGAAATAAAGTCAATGTGCAATCATCATTATATCATCTAATAGCTAAACCATAATCACCTAAGAAACCAGCATTGGGATGGCAACAAAGTTAATATAAAATTCACCAAAATCAAACCGTGAGCCATAACCGGCGATCTATTATAATGAAGTAACAAACCAGCATTAGGATGACAACAAAACTTAATGTAAAATTCACTAGAATCAAACGGTGGATCCCCATACGTGAATGACAAGATCATAGGATTTCCAATGTATGACAATGGTTTTTCTTGGGGAAGGAAACTCCAATTCCTTAGAAATGCAACTTCTTCTTCTAATTTTTCGATTTTTTCCAATTTTTTTTTATCCTGTCTCCCCATTTCCCCTTTTTCCTCTTTTTTTATCTGTGATCCATTCAAAATAGAGAGAAAATATATTTTCGATATATTTTCAAAGAATCATTTTTCAAAATAGACAGAAAATATATTTTGGATCACAAAATAGAGAGAAAATATATTTTCAAATAATTGTGAAGTATTGCACCTAGATGTTAGTGGAGTTATCCTCTAAAGAGGGGTAAATTTATAAGAGGGGATAAATTTAAGAACTAAATTAGACCCATTATGCCTATTATTGAATTTAATTACCTTAAACATAAAATCTTCTTGAAATTTACAATCATTATTGTCTTGCTCTATAAAATAAATTAATCTAAAGTAGGTTGTGTTATTAGACAACATGTACTCCTTTCTCTCTCTATATGTTGAACATAAATGAGATGAAAAATAATTTTTATTGCCAATAATCCATCCAATAAATGATGCAAGATGAAGTTTTCACATGAATCTTTTTTAAAAGGATAAGTTTCGTACCTGGTTGTCTCATGAAGTGAGTTTTATAAGAGCCGCATCATGAATAAGATTGTCACTCAATTTAATCTCAACCTGACAATCTGCCAAGCAATCTACTTGGAACTCTCACCAAAAAATCTATCATCATCCCATATTTAATGTTTAATGGGATATGCCTCGCGGTGATCTATGCCAACAAGCCTGGTTAAATTCCAATTGGCGGAAAATTTAATGGCGTTTACCTGTTTTCAATGCCCGTCATTTTAAGATTTAACAACTTTAGAAAATGTAAATACTATTAGAAATTTTATTCCCTACTCTTATCCATTGGCGCCCTCTTTCTACATATTTAGATGCTTGGTATCATCATTTTGGTCGATCAAGGAGTCCTCTGATCTGTTGTTTTCCTTGATGTATCTGCACAATTGTCGCCCTTTTTCTACATATTTAGATGCTTGGTATCATCATTATGCTTGATCCGATCTATTGTTATATTTAGATTATATTGTCCAGTATGAAACACTTGAACCTGACCTTCTCATCATCATCATCCGAAAGGAGGGCTATCATCTGAAAGGAGGCGTGACTAGAAAGATGGTGAGTAGGGGAATTTGGGTGTAGAGAAATCTCCATCTATGAGAAAGAACTGAGCATCTGATGGCCTATGTAACAGGGAGCTTAGAAAAGATATGACATACTGCCATATCTAGAAGCCTCGAGAATAAATCTGGTGCACTTTCGTTACTCATGATGATGGAAGACAATTAAGCAGAAGGGAAGGGTAAACAAATGATGATACCTTATGTAAGTCACAGCGCGTAGAGAAATGGAAGGCAATGACAAATACAACAAAGGTGCATGAGGAAGGAAATGTTAAATTGTTTCAAAAGGGCGTGCCATGTGTGGGCTTTTTCAAAGCATTCACTATGATAACTTATGTAAGTCACAGCGAGTAGAGAAATGGAAGGCAATGACAAATACAATAAAGGTGCATGAGGAAAGAAATGTTAAATTGTTTCAAAAGGGCGCGCCATGTGTGGGATTTTTCAAAGCATTCACTATGCAAGAAACATTTTTTTGGCATGGATACACCTTTCCTAGGAGAAGTGTATGATGGCATAGATATTGGACAATAGAAGGGGTTTTATCATGGAAAAGGAGTTGGACACCATAGAATGATCCTAGAATGAATTCAAGGATATATTTTGCCAAAAGCTATCCTCACCCTTCTTGGGTCGGGAAAGGAAATAACTTACCCTTAGCGAAGTATCTTGGATGATCCAAATCACTGCATTTACATCAAAGTTAATGCACAATATACCATTTCTATGATTGAACTTTGGTTAACATGAATTGCAATTGATAATTTGACCTTGGGTTTCTCATAGCTAGATTTAGATATGAGCAAGTCTCTTTCGATTCTTTGCTTTAATCTCTTGTCGATGATCTGATTTTTGGAATTATGTAATTACTCCACCACCAGGCTGCAACAGATTTTGAAGCGGCAACATCGGCTGCCGAAAATTTGAAGAGCCATCACCGTTTAACTTGTGGCCGCCGCAACACTAAAGAGTCACAGCACCGCCACATCGCCTCAACACCTGACAAAACAACAAATTATTAAATCATAAAAATCATTTTTATATGTCAGCTGAGTGAATCTATTTTCTGAAGAGGCAGCGTAGTTTATATTTCTGTCAGACTGTAACAGAACATTAACATATATTGTAAATCATTTGAATAGAGAAGCTTGTTTTGTTAGCGAAGAGCCAATTAGCATTTAATGGCCGACTTAGTTAAAATCCTATAAATACTTGCTTTGTAAACCATACTTCATGGGATGAATACAAACATTAGAGTGTAATAGAAACATAGTTGAAACTCTGATAATTTCCTGTGTGATTCTGTTTTTTGAAAAAACTCAGTTTTATTTTTATGTTGGGTTGCTGTAACAACTCGTGTTTTTTTTGTGTGAATATTGTTTATTTAATCAGTAGAATATGTGTGATAAATTTTTGGACGCGGGGGTAATCAAATCAGTGAAAAACAGTGAGCTGTGCACAAGCTGCACATGAGCTGTGAGCAGTCGCAGATAGTGAATTTAAGCACATGGAGTGTTGCTGGCTATAATAGCTAGCTGCAACACAATCTTGGAAGTGCTGGTAGCAGTAGCAGTCATGCTGCAACAATCCTATACATGCTGGGGATGTTAGTTTGAGCTCTGTGAGTAAAGCTGTACATTGTTGTGAACAGCTGTACATTGTTGAGAAGAGCTGAACATTGACTGTAAGTGATTTTTGAGCTGTACGTGAAGTCTCAAGTGCTGCTAAGGAAAGAAGCGGCACTCCCCTGCCTTCCTCACAGTGGTATCAGAGCATGGTTAAGTTTCATCTTTGGTTTAAGAGTTTGATTAAGTTTTATTGCTCATTTGTTTTTGAAATTAATTGAAATGGCTACTAACAACAGTGTATTACAACCACAAATTCCAGTGTTGTCCGAAAGAAATTATGACACCTGGTTTATTAAGATGAGAACTATCTTGCGTGCTCAGGATCTTTGGGAGTTTGTTACGATTGGATATCCTGAACCAGCCAATAAAGCAACTGAGTTGGCTTTGACCAATGCTGAATGTGTTTTGTTGAAGGAAAATCAAAAGAAAGATAATAAAGCTCTTGGTCTCATTCAGCAAGGCCTGAGTGAATCTATTTTTTTGAAGATATCAAGTGTTGAGTCTTCAAAGAAAGCTTGGGACACTCTTGAAATGTGCTATCAAGGTGTGACCAAGGTGAAGAACGTTAAGTTGCAGAATTTAAGAAGAGACTTTGAGAATCTGAAGATGAAATACAGTGAGATTGTTGATAATTTCATGACACAAGTCATGAGTGTTGTAAACCAGCTACGACAGTATGGTGAAGATCTTCTAGATCAACGTGTGATTGAAAAACTGTTGAGATTTTTGCTGAAGAAGTTTGAAGCTGTGGTTGTTCCAATTCAAGAGTTTAAAAATCTCAGTCAAATGCACATTGATGAGCTGACTAGTTCATGGCTTGCTCATTAATCAAGAATGAACAGGTATGATGACACTCCTTTAGAAAATGCTTTTAAATCTCAGTTAAATGTTTCGAGTGGTAGAGGTAGAGGAAGAGGAGGATGAAGTGTTGGTCATAGTGACTGAAAATGAAGAGCATCCCATGTTTTTGACTTGTAATGTCACCTAGGAAAGTTCAAAAGATATTTGGTTTTTGGACAGTGCATGCAGCAACCACATGACTGGAAATAAGGAATTATTTTCAAGTCTAGATACCAGCATACAGTCTGAAGTAAAGTTGGGTAATGACTGTAAGGTAAAAGTTAATGGTAAAGGTGTGATTGTTGTGTATGCAAAAGATGGTAAAAAGAGAACTATTCATGATATTTATTATATTTCTGGTTTGATGTGTAATTTATTGAGTGTTGGACAATTGTTGGAAAAAGAGTACAGAGTATTCTTTAAGAAAAAGGTATGCACTATTTATGATAAATATCCAAGTAAACAGTTGATTGCTAGAGTAGAGATGACAAAGAATAGAATGTTTCCTCTGATTATGAGAAATGATTTGACTAACTCTTTGAATGCTTATAAAACTAAGAGTTTAGATCAGTCATGGTTATGGCATTTGAGATATGGCCACTTACATTTTGGATGTTTAGAATTGCTATAGAAGAAGCAGATGGTAAAAAGATTGCCGAGTATTGAGCAGCTAGCAGGCTCATGTGAAAGTTGCATATTGGGAAAGCATCATAGAGAGAAATTTATTTCTAGAGTCTCAAATAGAGCAAAGGAACCATTGGAGCTAGTACACACTGATTTGTGTGGATTGATGCAAACACCTTCTTTGACTGGTAATGTTTATTTTATGTCGTTGATTGATGATTAGAGTAGAAAAACTTGGATGTATTTGCTGAAACAGAAATCTCAAGCATTTGATGTGTTTAAAAGTTTTAAAGCTATGGCTGAAAAAGAGAGTAATAAATTTATTAAAGTCTTGAGATCAGATGGAGGAGGTGAGTATATGTCAAATGAATTTATGGATTTTTGTAAGTATCATGGAATAAAAAGGCAGTTTACTACACGCTATACTCCACAACAAAACGGTGTAGCAGAAAGGAAGAATCAAATCATTATGAACATGGCTCGAAGTATGATGAAGGAGAAGTATCTTTCAAATGAATGATGGGGAGACGCCGTTACTTGTTTAGTGTACATCCTGAACAGAAGCCCGACGAAAATCATGAAGGATCGAGTTCCTCAGCGAACTTGGAGCGGTAAGTGTAGCAACATATCTCATTTAAGAATTTTTGGTTGTGTAGCTTATGCACATGTACCTGAAGAGTTGAGGAGAAAGTTAGATGACAAAAGTCATAAATGTATTTTTGTTGGATATAGTGAAGAATCTAAAGCATATAGACTTTATAATCCCATCACCAAGAAGTATGTAATTAGCAGAGATGTGGTTTTTAAAGAAGAAGAAGCTTGGGATGGGAGCATTGATAAATTAGTTGGTGAGGAAGATGCAACAGCTCACGCAGAAGATGAAGAAGATGAACAGGGCACACATGGAGGACAGTTGACTCCACATACACCTGCTAGAAGTCCCAGAGCTCATGAACATGGTGAACCATCAAGTGTTGGTGGAGGACAAGGAACAGGATCGGAGGTAAGTAATGAATCAAATCCTACATTGGCATCATTAAGAAACAGAGTTAGAGGTCAGAAGACTAGAAGTTTAAGAGAATTATATGAACGGAATGATGAAGTAGATCAAGTTTCAAATTTTGCATTTATAGCATGTGATCCTATAGATTTTGATGAAGCTGTTAAAAATGATGTTTGGATAAAAGCAGTGGATGAAGAAATTGATGCCATAGAAAGAAATAATACTTGGAATCTTGTAGATTTACCTAAAGATAAAAATTGTATTGGTGTTAAATGGATTTATAAAACTAAGTTAAATGCTAATGGTGATGTTGAAAAATATAAAGCAAGACTTGTTTCTCAGGGGTTTAGTCAACAACCTCAAATTGATTATAATGAGACATTTGCACCTGTAGCCAGACTTGATACTGTAAGGATGGTATTAACTATTGCTGCTCATAATAAATGGTATGTACATCAAATGGATGTGATGTCTGCATTTTTGAATGGATCTTTAGAAGAAGAGGTTTATGTAAGACAACCTCCAGGATATGAGGTTGATGGACAAGAAGACAAAGTCTACATATTGAAGAAAGCATTGTGTGGATTGAAGCAGGCACCCAGAGTTTGGTACAACATAATTGATGAATATTTGAATGGTGAAGGATTCAACAGAAGTCCAAGTGAACCAACATTGTATACAAAGGTAAACCAAGAAGGTAAAATACTGATTGTTTGTTTATATTTGGATGATTTGATATTCACTGGAGATCTGTTAGTAGATGAGTTCAAGAAAGCGATGAAAATAGAATTTGAGATGACTGATTTAGGAATGATGAAATATTTCCTTGGTATTGAAGTAATTCAATCTGAAGATGGTACTTTTATATGTCAGTCTAAATATGCAAATGATGTATTGAAAAGATTCAGAATGCTAAATTGTAAGCCAGCTATAACTCCAAAAGCAACTGGCACAAAACTTAGTAAGGAATATGATGGGTTGAAGGTTGATCCAACGATGTATATGAGATTGGTTGGAAGCCTCATGTACTTAACTGCAACAAGACCTGATATAATGTTTGCAGTAAGTTTAATTTTAAGGTTTATGGAAACACCAAAGAATACCCACTGGCAATCTTGAAAAAGAATCCTAAGATATATTGCCGAGACAACAAATTTTGGTATCCAATATACATCTAATTCAAATTTTAAGTTGATTGGATAAACTGACAGTGATTTTGCAAGTTCTATAGATGATAGAAAGAGCACATATGGATATGTGTTCAGTTTTGGATTGAGATCAGTAGCATGGGTATCGAAGAAGCAGCCCATTGTGACACTATCCTCTGCTGAGGCAGAGTATATTGCTACAACAACAGCTACATGTCAAACAGTTTGGATGAGAAGAACTCTTTCTGAGTTACAGCATGAACAAAATGAACCAACTCTAATATTTTGTGATAATAACTCAGCTATTGCACTATCAAAAATCATGTCTTTCACAAAAGAAGTAAACATATTGATACACGGTATCATTTTATTCATGAACTAATAAGCAACAATGAAATCAATGTGGAATTTTGCACATCGAGAAATCAGTTTGCAGAATTGTTTACAAAACCATTGGGAAAAGATTTGTTTGAAATTCATAGGAAAAACATTCGGGTTTGTAAGCTGTAACAGAAATCAAGTGTTACAAAATTTTGTTTTTTGAAGTGTAGTAATTAAGGGGGAGAATGTTGGAATTATGTAATTACTCCATCGCCAGGCTGCAACATATTTTGAAGCGGCAACATCAGCTGCCAGAAATTTGAAGAGCCATCATCGTTCAACTTGTGGCCGCTGCAACACTGAAGAGTCACAGCACCGCCACATAGCCTCAACAACTGACAAAACAACAAATTATTAAATCATAAAAATCATTTTTATATGTCAACTGAGTGAATCTATTTTCTGAAGAGGCGGCGCAGTTTATATTTCTGTCAGACTGTAACAGAACATTAACATATTGTAAATCATTTGAACAGAGAAGTCCGTTTTGTTAGTGAAGAGCCAATTGGCATTTAATGGCCGACTTAGTTAAAATCCTACAAATACTTGCTTTGTAAACCATATTTCATAGGTTGAATACAAACAACAGAGTGTAATAGAAACAGAGTTGAAACTCTGATAATTTCCTGTGTAATTCTGTTTTTTGAAAAAACTTAGTTTTATTTTTATGTCGGGTTGCTGTAACAACTCGTGTTTTTTTTTTGTGTGAATATTGTTTATTTATTTAGTAGAATATGTGTGATAAATTTCTGGACGCAGGGGTCATCAAATCAGTGAAAAATAGTGAGCTGTACACAAGCTATGCATGAGCTATGAGCAGTCATAGATAGTGAATTTAAGCACATGGAGTGTTTCCAGATGTAAGAGCTAGCTGCAACACAATCTTGGAAGTGCCGGTAGTAGTAGCAGCCGTGCTGCAACAATCCTGCACGTGCTGGGGATGTTAGTTTGAGCTCTGTCGGTAAAGCTATACGTTGCAGTGAACAGCTATACATTGTTGAGAAGAGTTGAACATTGACTGTAAGTGATTTTTTGAGCTGTACGTGAAGTCTCAAGTGCTGCTAAGAAAAGAAGAAGCACTCCCCTGCCTTCCTCACATTGATGCCTGCCTGTACATTTTTCATTATATAATCTTAATGTTCTAAGTGACCGCAAAGTTTCAGTTAAAATAGGAAGAAAAAATAGGATAAAGAAGCTGCCAGTACCATAACCCATGTCTCCCACCTGTCTCCGAAAGGAAGAAAATGTGAGCCCACACCATATCTGTTCAATTACACGTTTCATTTGAGAAAGGACGAAAATGTGAGCCCACACCACATCTGTTCAATTACACGTTTCATTTGATTTGATCAATTTCTATGAAGTATGGTTAATACTCAAGAAAATTGAAAAAAAAAAGATAAGGTCCAGGGTGCATATGGATGAAAATACCTCCTTGTGAATTAATACGCTGACGGGTCTAGCCTATCACAGTCCATCCACAGAGATATCAATAGTTGAATTAAGAATTAGCTAATTGGAACAGTCATGGTTGATGCCGACAGATTAAAAGCAAAGCATAGAAAAGAATTCTTGCCAAATTTGGATGGAATCTGTTTTATGCAAACATTCTTCTCAAGCTGATATTTATATTAAATTTCTTTTCCTTAAAGTTGGACCAAAATAAAATACATATTTTCTTTATTACTGATAAGGTAGTTATTTGATGGGATCTGTTTTATACAAATATTCACCTTAAGCTTCTAGAAATTTATATTGAATTTCCTAAGTTTATATATATTTATATTGAATTTCTTTTCCCAAAACTTGGACCAAAATAAAATAGGTATTTTATTTCTTGCTAATAAGGTAGTTTATTCGAGGTGAAGCTGGTCTAAACAGAGAGAGGATGGAGTGAAGCAATGAAACAGGTCCATCAAAACAATAGGGCAATCCCTATTCCAGTGTACCTCTCAAGTACCTGAGCACATTATTTGATTCTACCCAATGCACTTGGTAATTCTATTAGAAGGTATCATCAATCAAGACTGAGATTTTCTTGGCATACATGCATAGACAATAGGGTATTAAGCCCTGACACCGAACCCTACCTGAATTTTTGAAGGCAATTCAACTTGTTTGATTTTAAATTTAGTAAATCATGAAACAAATAGTTATACAATGAAGTTGGTATAAGGTTATTTATAAGAAAAAGGAAAAGAAATACAATAGTGTTTACAGAGAATGCACACATTCAAAAACTGTCAATTATCTTATGAATATATACTCACATAATTTTAATGAGAGAAACTAAAACCATGGCATATATTTTTTTCTTTTTCTTTTAAATCAAGAATATCAACATAGTTTTTCCTCTAGATTAAAACGTACACATATTAATTCCTTCTTTGAGAAACTAATTTATTAAAAAGTACACGAATTAATCTTTGCTTTGAAAAAATAATGTAGAGGTGAAAAAATATAAAACCATTTAGTTCCATTCAATCTTTCTTTAGGTAGAAAAACCTTATTACCTTCACTTATTTTTTTCCTTTTTTTTCTTAAAATTGAAACCATAGAAACTAATCTATAATCGGTGATGAGCCTGCCTTTCCAGAGGAGAAAGGCTCCATTGGTGAGAATCTTAAGCACAATTGTGCTATCGATAAGAGAATATTGTAACCCATAGCAAGGTGTACCTATGCCCTTTGACGGGTGGAGTTCTATGTCCTTAGACTGATTTGGAGCCACTACTCTCTATAGAGAGGGCCACCATTAAGGGGTCATGTGTAGCAGGCAGGTCGGTGCCAGCTCCATGGATACCAATGTTTCCATACTTGGCATCTCGTCCCTCCATAAGAGAAAGAGAGGGAGGGAAACACAGCGGCCATTCCCATGGTGGAGAATGGAGGGGAATAGAGAGGCCTCCACTTTGGAACCCCAAAAAAAAATCCTTCCCTAAATTGGAGGTAACCCTAGAAACTATAAAAAAAAAATTAAAAGTTAATGAGAATGGGAGAAGAGTTCACCTCAGCCACCACCTACAATGGCTTGATCCGAGGAGAAGGTGGATTAAACAACTTATAGTCACTAAGTCCACAACCCAGCTCTCAAAGGTTTGAGGGGGAGCTACCTTTACTTGGAAGAGAAAAAAAAATCATTAGTAAAATGAAAAGAATTCATTAGTAAAATGAACTTGGCATGAAGGAAGTCATGGTTTTGATCAATTGTTTCAGGTGATCGGTGGAATGGCTGAGAGGGTGCGTGGACCTCATGTAACCCCCACACAATGAAAAAACCTGGTCATGGTTTGGTAGACACTTGTTGATTTCGATTGGCATTTTACAACAATAATTTTGTAAGTGTCATATTTTTGAAAATAAATAAAATATTTGTCTTCAACGACCTATAATTTATTAAAATAACTGAGATTTGTTAAAAACCAGATTTACCTTTTTTTTTTTAATGTAAAAACAAGATTTCTGATATCACCAATATTTTAGATGAGCATTTAATGGAAGCTATTAAATGTTTTTGTTATGCATTTATATTATTGTTGACATCACCTCACCGCCGGGTCTTGGGGCACAGAAACATAAAGCAACGTCACCAAGACCAATAGTATCATAAAAAAAATACAATTAAAAAATAAACCTAAAAAAGAATTGTATTAAATATTACAAAACATTAATCCCGTATCTTCATAGTGACAAGTCTTTAAAAGAGGTGTTACTTTACAATTAAAAAATAAACTTAAATAAAAATTCTATAACTTTACAGGTAGCCAAAATTTAGCCAAAATTTAGACAGCTATGTCTGCCAACATATATTCTGCAATAAGTGTTTCTCAAATTTCTGCAGCCGTCCTCTGTAGTAGCTCTTTCTCAAATTTTTGCGGCGTCTTCTATAGTAGCTCGTTGCATTTGCGGTTCGTCCGTGTAAAATTCACCTAATTTCCATCGCCTAAGTCTGAGCGTATTTTTATTTAATTTTTTAGATTTTGACTACTAACAGTTTTTTCCACCATTCTTCAGATTGGAGTTCATCTGCCTAAAATTGGCCTAAAATTTTTGCTATTAATTTTTTGGATTTTGACTACTAACAATTTTTGCGACCATTCTTCAGATTGGAGTTCATATGCCTAAAATTTGCCTAATTTTTTCTATTATCAGTCCGTTTTATAAAGACGGTTTGATCTTTGGCTGAGGTCTGTTATTTCTTAAAATTACAATGTCCTTGTCCACGTGTTAACACGATCTTTATTACTGATCTATTTTCTATTGTTTGCAGGCATATGTTCTTGAAAATAAGGAGGGGCCATTCATCAGTTTTTCTTGGTCTTGATTGGAAGTTGTATTTTGGGGTTTGAGAAATTGAAAATGACTTTTATTGGTCCGAAAAATCATTTACAAACCCACCAGTTTGCATATGTCAGGACGGAATGACACTGGATTTACCAAATTCCGTTCCCTTGGATTGTGCATTTTCTTACGGTCTGGGACCAAAAATCGTATTCAACAACACTGATTTGATGGTTAGGGGACATAGGGATTTGACTATATCCAGGCAGAAGATGGCAGTGTCTCCTTCCTTATGTTATGATGTTGAAGCTACTAGTAAATATTCCATTGTCATTTTATGTTTGAAGCCCAGTTTAGACGATGCTTCTAATAAGCTAAGGGTTTCTTCCTTGACTACAAGTTTAAGAGAATTTGGAGTCCTTTCTGAAGGAGCGTAGTAATTATTTCAAATCGTTGAAAGTTTTCATGGCCTATGAGGATTTTGTCATTATCTTTTTCATCTGTTTTAGAACTAGTCCATTGTACGCCTATTGATACAACTACGAAAGATTTTATCAAGGTATTTAAAGTTTTATTTTTTCCTGTGTTCTAACCTTTTCATATGCATGTTGATACTTTTCAATCATTCATGTTTTAAGTGTTATTTCCTTCTTCTCTTTCGTAATACATACTTGTCTAGTGTTTGTAAAGATGAGGATGGTTGCCTCTGCATCCCAATTTTTCTGCGGTTAGAGCTCCATGTGAAAAGGTCTATGTTCCGCTGCTTCCCTTTCGAATTCTACACGGGAATATAAAGGCCTAAGTCACTCTTCATGGTAACTGTCCATGAGATTTTCATTTATATTCTGGTTATTTTTTATGGTATTTCTTAAAGTTGTCTATTATTTACTAATATGTTTTATAATATCTAAGAATGCTTATCTTCAGGTGTGGACGTGTAAAATTCAATTATAAAAATATACAAAAAAGAACAGATACAATTCACAAGGTTGGATGGGTACTTCCCTCACACACTTGAACAAAGAATACGAGTATAACTGGGAAATGTGCAACAAATTCGCAACATAAAAATATAGAAACAATCAATATATCAAAGATCTTAAAAAATTCAGAGGAAAACGAGTATAACTAGGAAATGTTGGAACAAATTCAGGACATTAAAGCTTATAGCATTATAAAAAAAAGCCAATACGGGGATATCTGATAAACATGGAAACAAATTCACGTTATTAAAAGCTTTGCACAAAAGATTTAAGCAAAGACCGAGATATTTTTACAACTTTTGGCATGCAAAGTTCTCTCAGGAGATAGCACAAAGGGCAGAGTGACACCATAAAGGCGAACAAAGACATGGTTTTAGTAACCCCTAGTTTCTTGCTAACTATATTTACACATAATTAACCCTATAAATAAGATTCTAACCCTTCATTTAAAAAAAACCAAACCACCACCACTAACTTTAAAAGCCTTGTCCTTCTTTCTTAATTCTTTTTTTTCCATCCTATCTAGAAAGGCGTCCCCTCCATATAAATAATATCTTGGATTTTTTCAAGAAAATATCCCTTATCCTCCCGAATTCAATACGATATTCCCGCACTTCAATTGCAATTAGCATTTATTTTAAGTAAAATTAATATGCTGATTTTTACTATTATATTATGTAGAATATTTTCAATTCGTATTGGAGAGTTGTGTTATTCTTCTATTGCATTGCAGGAGAGTTGTTGTATATGTAAGTATGTGCTTGAGGATTTTTTTTGAGCCCTTACCCTTTTCTGTTCCGAATTTATCTTTGAAGGATATTGGGTTTGTATCTCCATGTAAGGCTAATGTTAGTAAGGGGTATTTTCTTTGCTCGTGCACAAAATCTGTACAGGAGATTTCTAGGCCTATCAAGGATAAACCTGGGAATTTTGTAGTAGATGATGGTTTGATTGGGGATGTCAATGTACTGCATCATGAACTGAGAGGTGTTGGGGCACTTAGAGATTTTTCCCTTAACCAAGTTCATTCATGATCCTTATGTCCTTAAATGTTAGGGGTTTGGCTAGTCTTCCCAAGAAACTAGCAGTTAAGAGACTTATTGATCTTCATACTGTTGATGTTCTCTTTATTCAAGAAACAATGATTGAGGGGGGTATGTTGGTTCAAGATTTGGAACTTTTGATTCATGGATGGAAGTTCATTTCGGTGGATGCTTTGGGCAGATCGGGTGGACTTATTGTAGGATGGAAGTCTTGTAATTTTCTTTTTCTTAATGCCTAGGCATTAAAAGCAGGGTTGTGTGCTGTTTTATTTTCTTTTGATTTACAAAAGGAACTAACCTTTGTTAATCTTTATGTGCCCTATCTGGATAGGGAATCTTTTTGAAATAACCTGATCAAGTCGGAATGTCTCATGTCTCCTTATTTAGTTTTTGGAGGCGATCTTAATTTCTCCTTGGGTCTCTCTGAAATTTGGGGGGTTCATGCTCAAGCTGATCCATTAACGAATTTTTTCCATAATCTGTTGGGGAGATTGGGGATTGTTGACATCAACCCTTTGGTAGCACAGAGTTGGTGATGAGGGTATTTGTAAAATATTGGATCGTCTTTTAGTCTCGGCTGATTTCCTAGATTGTGATTTTCTTCTTAAACAATGGATTGGGTGTGGAGGTGTATTTGATCATCAACCTGTTTTTCTGCAAATTTCTTCTCTGTCTCCTAAGGTCCATAGTACTTTCAAGTTTAATGCAGGTTGGCTAGATCATATTGATTTGGTTGAAGCCTTAAAATATTCTTGGGTTCTCTTTGATGATTGGTTTGCTTTATCTCCTGAGGCTCAATTTAGTGTGAATCTTAAGCAAATTAAAGCAATTTCTACTAAGTGGTCTCTGAATAAAAAAGATCAGAACATTAAAGATTTGGTTGATATTGAATTTGAGTTAAAAAGATTTTGAAATGACAGTCATCTTTCTGGTATTTTATCAGTGGTTGATAAAGATTTATTGATTGAGATTGAATCTCGCAAGCATGCTATTCTTCTTTTTCGGGAAAAGGAGTCTCGCCAGAAAAGTAGGGCTTTATGGTTGCGCTGTGGTGATGATAATACCCCTTTCTTTCACAAATTTGTTGCTCATAGGAAATGTCGCAATTCGATTTGGAAACTTTATGATGATTCTGGAAATCTAGTGGAAGGATCTGAGGCTATAGCTAAGGCTGGGATTCAGCACTTTGAAAGCCTTTTTAAAGAAGAAGCTGATCTCCATCTTCCAGAAATTGTTCATAGTGCTGGTCATTTCCCATCTTCTGTTTCTGAGGATGAAAATGCTGAGCTTATGCAGGATATTACTCATAAAGATATCAAGCACATCTTATCCATCAGCAAAAATGATAAGAGTCCTGGACCGGATGGTATTCCTGTTGAGGTGTATAGATGCCTGTTTGATGTTTTGGGTGAAGACCTCTTAAGAGTAATTGAATTGTCCAGGTTTAGTGGCAAGATCCCAGCTGTTTTTAACTCTACTTTTCTTGTTCTTATTCCTAAGGTTGATAGCCCTTCATCTTTTGAGGATTTTAGGCCTATATCTTTGTGTAATTTTGTATACAAAATTATTGGTAAGATTATCTCAATCAGAATCAGAAAGGTTTTGAGTAGATATGGGTGTGTGCAAGAAGTTGAGGGACCTTTTAGATGCAATCTCACTTTTTAGGAACACGCTCACGTTACATAGAAAAAGAACGCGCTCCTCTTCCATAGCGCTTGGAATAGTAAATCTGAGCCTGACATGTCAGCAGACATGTAGGCTAGGTAACAATAACGCGTGCCTTTTTCTATGTAACGTGAGTGTGTTCCTAAAAAGAAATATAAAAACACACAGTCCCCCACCCGAGAGTCATTTTCACCAAACAGTATCGCGAAAAGGAGCGTGGAAGAGTGCCGAAGGAGCGTGGAAGAGTGCCCATTCCTCCATTTGAAGAGAAATCCTCCGGTGAATCGTCATATTACCAGGTAATTCATTCACCCATAGCTTTTTTTTTTCAATTAGATACTTAAATTACCATTTTTTATTTGTAAATGC
>LPNX010985465.1:29682-46009 GCA_001517045.1 Pseudotsuga menziesii
TTCTTAAGGTTAATAAAACAATATTTAAAACTTCATTAGAATGGAGTAAATTAAAGGAAGATAATCTAAAACAAAATACAGTTACACTAATTAATTTACAGGGTAAAAATTAAATATAATAACTTGCAGGAATCAAATTAACAGAACATAGACATGCTCGATTCACCAAGCTTAAATAACCATTTACACAATATAAGTAATAACCAAATAAATTACAGTAGTACATTGTAATTAAAAGATAATTTAAAGAAACAGTAAATACTTTTTCATATCGCCAAGTTAGGGTAAAACCCTAATATCTCAAAAATTACAATAGAGGTGTAAAACCAAAGAGTTTAAGCTCTTCTAATGCCTCTCAGCTTCAAACAAAATTAACAGAGTAAGGCTTTACTAGCCTTCTTTCATTTTTACATTTATACACAAGTAAACAGATCAAAAATCAAAATTTAGAGTCACGGCCTAAGCCGGAAACCCCGCATAAAGCAAGGGTTTTAATTTCATCGAAAAAACAGCAAATCAAGTAACCCAAGTAAACCAAAACCACAAGGGTTTTGCAGGCCACGGAAACCAACCATCAAATGTCCCATAAGGGACTGAACAAGGACAAACTGCCATGGAGTGTCCAAGTCTTACCCGTGAGCTGGCGGTTGTCCCAGCCTTGCACCATCTACGCAGAAGGATGAGCTGTCACCTGTATCAACAACACCCACGATTTTATCAGTATCTTGTATTTATGAAAGCAGAGTTGTAACGAAATAGAAGAATAAAGAATTAAAAGATATCAGTAATAAAATATTACCTAGAACTTCAAGGTAACGTAACCACCCACGAGCAGAAGCACTGCCACTAGCGTGAAGAGAAGTAAACCCTTCATCAGTTGCAAGAAAGAAGGTATTACTAACACAGTATCGACCAACAGCGACTGAGAGTAAGAGCAGCAAGCCAAGCAAGAAAAACGCTTGAGCAGTCACTTTATTTCTAGCCACAAAACCACTCTGCGGTGAAACCCTAAGACCCCATAAATCTCAAGATATGAAGCCACGACTCCCATTACCGATCCAAAGAAGAAATGGACCTTCCAGACTGATAGACTCTAAACTAAGCGAGCAGGAAAGGATAAACCCTAGAGGAAAACAACTAACCCAGTTCCAACAGCAGTCAAAATGTTTACAACTCTTCTCTATTGAATGTGCAGGGCAACCCCACAACTTGCAGGAAATAAGGAAGAAAACTAGGAGACTACCAGCGACGACTTGCAGAGCGAGAATGAAGTCAAACAAACTCAGTAGCAGAGTGGTCGAAGACTGAAAACAGTGAAAGAAATGACAAGTCTAGGGTTTGTCAATACCCTTTTAACTACACAACACTTGGCTGTGATGATGCCACGTTCACCAAACAAATTATTTGCATGCAGTGGGTAAATCCCTATAGTTCCGGCGTGTAATCATCGAAAAGATTTTATTCCAATCATTTTTGTTGTTTCAAAGTTCCACCATAATCTTACTCCAAATCTCAACCTAGCATGCACGTCGCATGGTAAACATAAGAATCATTACCATAAAAACTTTGCCATAAAACTCATCAAAGGCATGGGGAATAATATGACCCATCATTATACAATTGGCTTACTTTTCAATCAAATGATTATAACTATTGTCAAAAGGTTAAACCATAAACTCATCGTGGGCATGGTCTATTCTATGACCCCCTTTCATTTATACATTGCAAGGTATATGTTCAACAAACAACTATAACCCTATCAAGGTTATGCCTTTTAATATTTATAAAAGGAGTTCATGAAACCTTCATATGATAAGATACCCATCTTGCTAGATTTATTCTAGTCATGCATTGGAGTATTTACATATTTATAAACTATTAAGTTTACAAATAAAATGTTAAGCCTTATCGTGTTTATCAGTCTTGTCAATAGGTAACTTTGATGACTTAATAACTTTAATTGAACAAAATCTTCCATATAAGTTAAGTGTAAAAGAGTTAAGTTCTTCGACACTAGCTTAATCCCTTTTGATAGCAGTATGTAATAGTATAGTTCCTTAAAACTTCAAAGCTGTGGAAGTTGGAATAATGGTACAAAAACTCATTTATCAATGTGTATTACTTTCACATCACAAGGAGTAACCAAATTTATCATGACGTAAAGGGATTATGTTCACTTTTTAAGATAGATCCTTAGCATAATAAACATGCCATCTTTGTTCTATATGTAGGGAAATATTAAAGGCGTTTACACATACGACAACTATGGTAAACATTGATAAACATCAAAGAATTTAATACGCAATAAAAACTGTAAATTACAACTAGAGAGAGAAAGCAACTGTCACCAGTATTGATAGGACTGAATCTCGTTTCCATGACGTCTTTAAAAAGAATAATGATTTAATGATTTTACCTCATAAAATCATTTGAAATTGAATAGCATTTATATTCTTTTACTGAGCTATTATTTTTGCAACGAACATATATCTGTATTAAGATTATTGACAAGCAGCACCGGATCTTTCTTACTTGTAAATCTGTAAGAGCAGGTAAACTTTCTGCGTTAGCTCAAAGCTAAGTAAGCCCCAAAACACCAAGACAGTTCCACCTTGTGGTCACAAAGAAAAACAAGTCATTAAACTGAAAAGAATTATTCTATAAGATAAACATAATCAAGTAGATAATTCAGTTTATGAAATCATTAACATATAACTAATTAAAACAATTAGTTGACTGCATTAATGAAGATTATCTGTATTTTTCAAAATTTTAAAATTTTCAGAAATTTTGGGATTTTGACATGTGGTACCAGAGCCAGGTTCAAACACTAGGCCTTGATGCAGCCCAACTAGCTTTCATAGAATAGTAGATTAAAATAATATGCTGACATATATTTTGTTTATGTTAAGAACAGAAAATTTCCTTTTTCTGAAGTTTAACAGGTAGGTATGGAAAAGTTGGGGGAGAATGCACAGGAGGAGTCTCCAGATACAGAAACAAGAAATTTTCCTAGAGAACCTATGTTAGAAGAGGGGAATGCCAACTCCTCAGAGCTGTTACAGACTGTAAAAGATTTAAAAACTGAAATGGAGTCTGTAAAGAAGAAGAATGAAAGGATCCTAAAGGTTCAAGAAGAATTGAACCAAATTTTAATAGAAAGGTTCCAAACTGAAGGAAGGAGTAGGAGGTCAGAATTTGAAGATGTCAGTCATCAAAGAAAATACAAAAAGATGAAGCTTGCAAAAACTGAAAGTAGTTCATCATCTGAAGGGTTTGGTGAACGACAAAGTTACCATACTACTAGTGACAGTAGTGAAGATGATTTGTATGACAGAAAGAAGAAATACAAACCATATGAGGAAATTTCAGGGGAGTTTAAAAAGATAAAGCCACCAACTTTTAGTGGAGAGACTGAGAAGGGGGAGGAAGCAGAGTCCTAGTTATCTAGGATGAAGAAGTATTTTCATATATATAATTATTCTAATCAGTTAAAGGCAAGGATGGCTATATATAACCTCTCAGGAAAAGCTGACATATGGTGGAAAGATTTGAAGAGAGTCAAGGGTAAAAGAGAGAAAGAAGTTAATTGGAGTACCTTTAAAAGGTATTTCAAAAAGAAATTTCTGTCTTAGCAGTATTATGAGGAAAGAGCTAAAGAGTTTTATGAATTGAAGTTAAGTTCAATGAAAATGAAGGATCTGAACAGTAAATTCTTAAGTTTACTTAGGTATGTACCCTACCTAGTAGACGAGAAAGCAAAAGTATAGCGATTTCTTAGTTGTCTACCGTATCATATTAAAGACATAATTGAGTATGATAACCCAAAGAATTTGGAGGAAGCTATGAGGAAGGATAATTTTTGTTTTGAGCAGAACTGGAAGAAAGAAGGCTTGGCCAATTAAAAGGCTAAGAAAAATAACAATCAGCCTGAATTTAAGAAGGAGGAATTTGTACCTCATAGAAATTTCAAGAATAATAAGACCAAAAATTATTCTAACAACAAGAATTTCCAGGGAAATAGGAATGGTACATCCAACAATTAGAATAATTTTAAGGGCAAGGAAGCTGCAAATAACCATGGAAATTTTACCAGGAATTTTGAACGTAAAGAGCATGTTAAGTGTTGGGAATGTAATGTCCCACACTATGCCTCGGTCTATCCAAACCGGAAAAAGACTGTTAGCAATATTCATACTGTACAGGAGGAGATGACCATTGGGGAACTAGCAAGGAGCATGCGCAGAATTAACGCGGCTTTAGAGAACTGCCAAGCTGAATATCAGACTTCCATGGTGGAAGTAGAAGGTATGATTAATCAGACCCCTGTAACCATTTTAATTGATCCAATAGCTATTCTCAGTTATATTGCACCTTAGATAGTGGAAAAATGTAAGTTGTATGTCGATAAGTTTGAGAATTCTTGGTTAGTTCAATTAGCCACTGGGGCAAAAAGAAAAGTAACTTGTTTTGTGAAAGAATGTGCTTTACTTATGGGTGAATTTGAAAGTGTAGTTAAGCTTAATGTTTTGCCACTTGGCTCATATGATTTGTTGATTGGTATGGACTGGTTAGAACAGCATAAGGTAATTTTAAATTGTTACGATAAAACTTTCACGTGCTTAAATAGTGATGAACAAACAGTAAAGGTTAAGGGTATTCCTAGAAAAACTATAGTAAGACAGATTTCTACTTTACAATTTAAGAGAGCTGTTAGAAAAGGATGTAAATCCTATGCAGTAACTATTACAGATGAGGAAGGTAAAACTAAAACAGATAAGTTAAAAATAGAAAATATTCCTATTTCAAAAGAATATACTGACGTATTCCCAGAAGAAATTCCAGGATTACCTCCAAAGAGGGAATTGGATTTCACCATTGAGCTGGTACCAGGTGCGGTACCTAGTTCAAAGGCTCCTTATCGAATGAACATATTGGAACTTAATGAGTTAAAATCACAATTGAAAGAGTTAATTGATAAAAATTACATTCGACCTAGTGTGTCTCCTTGGGGAGCACCGGTCATCTTTGTTAAAAAAAAGACGGAACTATGCGATTATGCATAGACTACCGTCAACTAAACAAGATGACTATTAAAAATAGATATCCGTTGCCCCGTATAGATGATATGTTTGACCAATTACGTGGAGCCACGGTGTTTTCGAAGATAGATTTGAGGTGAGGATATCATCAAGTAAGAATTAAAGATAAAGATATCTTCAAGACAGCCTTTAGAACAAGATATGGACACTACGAGTTTGTCGTAATGCCATTCGGGCTTACTAACGCCCCAGCTATCTTTATGTGCTTAATGAACAATATAATGCATAAGTATTTAGATAAGTTTATGGTTGTGTTCATCGACGACATCTTAATTTACTCAAAGACGGAAGAAGAACATAAAGAACGCCTAAAAATTGTTTTGCAAGAGTTGCGAGAACATCAACTCTTTGAGAATTTTAGTAAGTGTGACTTCTTTAAGGATAAAATTCAGTATCTAGGTCATGTAATGACCAAGGAAAGGATTTCTGTAGATCCTGAAAAGATACGGGCAATCGAATATTGGGCGGTTCCTAAAGATGTAACGGATGTTAGGTCGTTCATGGGAATTACCGGTTATTACCGGAGGTTCATTGAAGGATTTTCAAAGATAGCAAATCCGATAACTTCCTTACAAAAGAAAGGAAAGAAATTTGACTGGAACCTGAAATGTGAAGAAAGCTTTAAGAAGTTAAAAACTCTATTGACTAGTGCACCTATTCTAAGAATAGCAGATCCTAATAAGGACTTCGTAGTATGCACTGATGCCTTTAATGATGGCTTAGGCGGTGTTCTAACTCAAGAAGGGCATGTCATCGTCTATGAGTCTAGAAAGTTAAAAATTCACGAAAATAATTATGCAACTTATGATCTAGAACTAGCAGCTGTAATACACGCCTTAAAAATGTGGCGACATCATTTAATTGGCAGAAAATTTATTTTAATGACTGATAATGAAGGACTGAAATATCTTTTAGATCAGCCTAATTTAAATGCTAGACAAGCTAGGTGGTTAGATTTCTTAAGCGAGTATGACTTTGAAATCCAGCATATAAAGCGTAAGGAAAATAAGGTGGTTGATGCATTAAGCAGAAATGCAAAGCTGAACTTTACAACAGCAATCAGCACTTATGTTTCAGATTTAAATGAACAGCTTAAAGAAGGGGTAAAACAAGATGAAAGTTATCAGAAATTGTAAATTACAACTAAGGAAGAACCTACAGAAAGCTTAATAAAAGGTTATAGTTTAAATGAAAATGAATTTTTATTATTTAAAGATAAATTGTATGTACCTAATGTGCCTAAGGTTAAGTTGTTAATTCTGGATGAAGTCCATAAAACACCATATTCAGGCCACCCAGGTTATCAAAAGACTATAACCATGCTAAGAAAAGAATATTTTTGGCCAAATATGAAAACTGAAGTAGCTGAATACATTACAAAGGTGTTTAGAATGTCAACAGGTGAAAACCGAACACCAACACCCAGCTGGTTTGCTACAACCTTTACCTATTCCTAGCTGAAAATGGGAAGTGATTAGCTTAGATTTTATTACTGGACTACCTAGAAATTAGAATCAAAATGACTCTATTATGGTAGTGGTTGATAAGTTAAGCAAGGCAACACATTTTATTCCTATTAATACTACTTACAAGGCTACCAATATAGCTAATATCTTCCTAAAGCAGATTTTTCGATTACATGGAGTACCAAAAGTTATAATCTCAGACAGCGATCCTAAGTTTACAAGAAACTTTTGGAAGTCCTTGTTTAAAGGATTAAATACAACATTGAATTTCAATACTTCCTTCGACAAACTAAAAGAGTAAACCAGGTAATAGAGGATTTATTGAGAATGTATGTGAAAGATCAGCTAGGTAAGTGGGAAGACTATTTACATCTAGCAGAGTTTGCATATAATAATAACTATCAGTCATTAGCTAAATTTAATCTATTTGAAATTTTATATGGATGCAAATGCAACACTCCTGTCTCTTGGAATAATCCAGTATATAGATTAGTGTTAGGTCCATAATTGTTGAAAGAAATGGAGGAAATTGTAAAGCAAGTGCAGGAAAATCTGAAGGTGGCACGAGATCGGCAAAAAAGTCAAGTAGACTTGAAAAGAACTCCAAAGAAGTTCCAGGTAGGTGAACATGTGTTCATCAAGGTAAGGCCCAACAAAACCTCTCTAAGACTGGGGATTTGTGCAAAGTTGGCACCATGTTACTGTGGTCCATTTGAAATTTTATCTAGGATTGGCCAAGTAGCCTACCAACTAGCATTACCACCTAAATTGAGAGTACATGATGTTTTTCATATCTCTATTCTAAAGAAATATGTTCATGATGCTACTCATGTGGTTGATTGGAATGTTGTACAGGTGGAACCAAAAGGAGAAATTCTGGTGGAACCGGACTGTATCCCCGGGAGGAGGAAAATTACACTTCGGAACCACACCATTGGACAGATGAAGGTGCAATGGAAGCACCTTAGTCCTGAAGAAGCCACCTGGGAACTATAAAGTAAGATGCGAGAAGCATACACAAATCTGTTCCAGGGGACTTCGGAAGATGAAGAATAAGTAACATCGAAAATGATGTTATATTTTAAGAGGGTGTGTATGTCACATACCCCAATTTTGTAAAATAATGTTATTTGTTTTAATTTGATTTCTAAGACATAATGTTAAATTTAATGCGAAGTAGAAACTGATGACTCAAATTAACAGAACATAGACATGCTCGATTCACCGAGCTTAAATAACCATTTACATAATATAAGTAATAACCAAATAAATTATAGTAGTACATTGTAATTAAAAGATAATTTAAAGAAACAGTAAATACTTTTTCATATCTCCAAGTTAGGGTAAAACCCTAATATCTCAAAAATTACAATAGAGATGTAAAACCAAAGAGTTTAAGCTCTTCTAATGCTTCTCTGTTGGAGCGTATACCATATGTTGGGTAACTCCGCGGTTAATATTGTAAGCGGAGTTATGGGTCAAAACAGTCTTAGGGGTGTCGAGGGAAGTTAAAACTCAATTTTGTAATAAACCCTTGGTTTAAATCCAGGGTTTAGGGTTTTGGGTGCCCATGGTTTAAGTCCATGGTTTTGTAAAAATGCGCAGTATAAATAAGCGCTCCTGTAAAGAAGATAGGTTAGGTTTTTGATACAAGAAATAATAAGGCGAAGCTAAGGTTGATTTTGTAAGGAAAGGTTAAGTCCCAGCTGTGTGCGTGGATGACCTCTGCAGCTGTGTGCGTAGAGGGTTTTTGTAAGAAGGATTAAGGAAAGACCTGCAGATGTGTGCGCAGAGGCCTGCTGCTGTGTGTGCGGCTTAGAAGGATTGAAGGGATCTGCAGTTGAGTGCGCAGATCAAACTGCGATTTGTAGCAAGTTGAATAAGAACGCAGTTTGTGGACGTAGCCCCTACACTGGGGGTGAACCACGTTAAATCTGGTGTTATGGTTTCTTGTGTGATTGTTTCTGTTTATGTTGTCTTTTATGCATTGAATACTGTATACATCTGATAAGTTAAGATCACTGCAAATATTAGGCTTCGCTGTGAATTCCCTGTAGTGGGTTGAGCAAGTCACGTCTGCTATCTAACTGCGAAGTCTATGTGAATGAATGTTAAAGATTTATGATTGTGGATTAATAAGATTGTTACAGGATAAGGTACAGTAACTCCCCTCTTTGCTTGCAGAAAACTGATTCTGCGGCACCCCATAGCTGTTTCGGGTGAGACTGCAACCTGCACGCAGGTTGTTGCCGAAAGGGCCAACACTGTGGGTCTTTTGTTGGTGCGACACAAAAGTATTAAACCCGGGTCTGCCCCTTCTGCCCAACAAATTGGTTCCGTTTTCGGTTGAACTCAGTACCTGCTCAAGAGGGGTTTACCTCGTACCCTCAGGGCTATGTTTCGGTGGCCCTCTGTGAAGGAAATCGGTGATTGGTTTGCTGAGATTTGTCTCAAATTTGCACAGCAAGAAAATACGAATCCGCGTCGCAGCGCACGTGACTTTTTACAAAGGTATGTTTTTTGTGATGCTTATGAAATATTCTTTGGTACTATCCACATAGAGTTGCACCAGTGGTTGTCTAGGTTAACAGAGAGACGGATGAACTTTCAAGCTCGATGGATTCCTGTGTGGACCCCTACCCGCATCAATCTTGTGCAACACGTGAACAACGAGGTATCCCGCGCTGTTGACTTCTGGACGACGCGAACGTTGGAAGCCTTTGTGACAGAGTTTGCCATTGATACGAGTACCTCTTTTAGCGAGGCTGAACGGCAGTTTTTCAAAGGCCCTCGTCGTAAGTTATTAAATTCCTTAAGCTTGAAGATTAAAATACTATTGGTTGAAAAGGGTATCTTATTGTTTGAATCTGATTCGTAGTTTAGTAGTACTAACATATGTTTGCAAGTGAGAATACCTTCGACGCGCAAAGTGGGTTGCCGCGAAGCGAGCAACGGTACAAAAGAGATTTTGAATCCTACTCCTCAGGACAGGCCACCACATCCCCCCCTGTAAACTCTCCACAGACCAACCCTGACGACAACCTGTCGGCAGGAAACCCTCCCGTCACCCCACAACGTCGCTTTGTTACTCCCAAAGTTCAGTCGAAGTGTGATAGGCAAACAAGTTCAAGTATCCCGACCACAGGACAATCTGCCCCAGTAAACCCGACCCCATCAACGTCTGGCCCTCCTCCCCAACCCCCCAGAACTACCATGGCCCACCTAGCCGATGACATTAAGTTACCCATCTTCAAGGGAACGGGATCAGAGGACCCGGATCAGTTCTGGTTTCTATGTGAAGCAGTGTGGAATGCAAAGAATATTACCGATCTAGACGTAAGAACCATGCAGCTCATCACTTCTTTTCCGGACCGGGCTTTGACATGGTTCATGAAATTTTCCAGCGCTCAGAGCCCTACGCTGAACGAGATCAAGGCAGCCCTCATCAAAGACTTTAAGAAGCCCAAATCGGAGTCGCAGAGCATCACTGAACTCAAAGAAATTCAGCAACGGCGCGGCGAATCTGTGTGGGACTTTGACCAGAGATTCAAAGTTCTACTAGACCAAGTGAGCTTCACCATTAGTCCTGTGCAGCACAAGCAATGGTTTATTGCAGCATTGTTACCGCATATCAGAACTCTGCTCATGCAACAGAAGGTTGCTGACCAGCCAGAAGCTCTGGAAATTGCAATGAAGCTGGAGACCGCCCCCGTCGGAGACGATTCTGGTATTGCTCAAATCCAAGCGCAGCTTGCCGCGATGGCCCTGGAGCTTCGCGACATGAAGAAAGTTAGAACCAGTCAAGAGGAGGTCTGGTGTATGCGCTGTCGGTCCGAGGGTCACGATAGGGACCAGTGCCCCGTGGCAAGATCCTACCTAACTATGGGTGCGCCCACCCAATTCAATCAGGGTGTTCTCTATTGCGAGATTTGCCGAACCTCCGACCAGCATCGCCCTGAGCACTGCCCTCTTCTTCAGCGGTATGTTCCAGTTCCCAAAAACCCCTTCTGCCAGTTCTGGAAGTCCATAGGGCATAATGAAGAAGAGTGTCGTAGCTTCGACCTTATGCGAGAGCGCACCTCTGATGCCTACCGAGTACATAATGAAGTCCAGAATAATGATGGATATGCTTACCGCGGTGGCAGCGCAGGACGAGGCGCTTTTGGCGGACGAGGCTGTGGTGGGATGATTGGAAGAGGTAGAGGCCATGTTGTGTGTTACAATTGTAACCAAGTTGGCCACTTGGCTCGTGACTGTCGGAACCCCACTACAACCTGTCGGTACTGCTGCGCCGTGGACCATGTGATTGAACAGTGCCCCCAGCTCCTCGCGAAGATCCAGGAAAACAACCGTGTCCCTACCCCAAATATCCAATTGATTTTCGTTGAGCAGAGACCTGCTGCAGCCATTAACGTGGTCACACGAAGTGGCGCTACGACGCACATTCAAAATACGCTAAAGCAACCTGTCATAGTGCGCACCCGTAAGGAAGTCCCAGCCCGTGACCCTGCGCAGGACCAAGCACCAGTTCAGGAGGCCCTGTCTGAAATTGTTGACCCTGGAGCCGAAGCAGTACCTGCGCAGCAACCTCAGCAGGCTGCGCAGCCACAGGAGGCCTCGACAGATAAAGTAAGTACACTCTCTTCCTTTTTGCAGAGCTGTATGAAACTCTTGAGGAATCAGACTGCTTTAAAAGAGCTGCAAAAAGTTCTTGCTGTCACAGACCCTCAGAGAGGAACTGATCAGGAGAAAATTGTTAGTCGTGTCCGAAGAACGGGAAGGGAAATGAGATTGAATGTTCAGATAGGGGAATATGATATGTCTGATGTCATTTTGGACCTTGGATCAGATGTTAACGTCTTACCCAGGCAGACTTGGGGACAAATGGGACAGCCTTCCTTGGTTTGGTCACCTATACAACTGCGACTAGCAAACCAACAGAGGATTGTACCCTTAGGGAGACTTCTTAGTGTCCCAATAGATATTGATGGGGTCAGCACTCTAGCAGATTTTGAAGTCATTGAGATCATTGACGACAGCAACCCTTACCCAGCTTTGTTGGGAATTGAGTGGGCTATGGCCAATGCTGCAATCATCAACCTTAAGAGGAGACAGATGACCTTCGAAGGAAATGGTCTGCGCGTTATCATACCCCTTGACCCATCCCAAGGAGAAAGATATACAGAACCACTAAGAGATGAAGGGGAGCAAGATACTCTGGATCACATCTACAACATCACAGCCAAGGACGAAGATTATGTCGAACCTAATGATGATGGTGTAATGGATTGGCAATGTGATAGCTCCTGCATGTATGATTCAGATGACGGTCTGGAGATTTGGCAGAATCGACTATATGAGCTTCACGACCACAGATGCGCGCAGCTCACTCGGTCTCTTAGATGCCTTAATGCACAACCCAGAGAGTTGCCTGTATATGCTGGGATGACAGGCCCAGGAAAAGCTTGCGCACCTGTGCCCGACCAAGTACCCCTGTCACCAAACACCCAGACTCTGGACCCAGCAGTAGAAGCTACAGCAGCATGGGAAACCTACCAGAAATTCCTGCGCCCCAACTTCTTAAACCAAGCTCAGGAGGTGCGATGTAAGGGGCCGACAAGCCCTCTGGGACTCTTGAGGCAGTACTATACAGCCGGGGAAAACACACCTCGCAAGGAGGGGGTGCATAAGTTCACCCACATCTTCGCGACAATAATGAAACAATGGCCCATGAAGGTTGAGCTTCGACACAGTGCTGTAAGTAGCGATGATCTGATTGATAGCTTTCTAATCACATTTCTTATTAACCAAAGCAGCCCTGTCTTAGATACAGCATTCCGATCAGCCCACACCAAGGTATATGCTGACCATCCAGGATTTGAATACCAAATCCAGGGGCAGAGTCAAGACGACAGTTCCTCTGGCCTCACAATCCTGTCGCAGCCATTGTACAGTTCGGTTGAAGGGCACTATGATGCCAAGGTTCTCTGTTACCCCGACGCCTCAACCATGACTCTGCCGAGGCCCAGAAACACAGCGAGGCTCAAAATCCGACCGTTGGGGAGTAGCCACATTGGCGGCGACAGCGTTTTAATTGCCTTAAATGCCTGTACCACGAAGATTATTGGGAAATGGGTAGCAGTTGGACAAGATTTCCGTAAGATTTGGTACCTTCAATGCACCGCCCGGCCCAATGTGATTGCCGGCGTGTATAAGAAGATGCCCCACTCCGCAAAAAACGTCGTCTGCATTTTGCCAAGTTTTATGAGTAAACTCATGACAACAGAGAGACAGGTTCACAACTTAGTAAGAGATTTTGAGTGAGAAGGCCTGAGAGCTTGCTCTAATCGGCCGCCTACTTCCGGTCTTGGTGAAGACGTCCAACCAGCCCCACCACGGCCAATGCAGACTCAGTCTGCTAGGAAAAACTGCAGAACTGAAGTTCGCTCCAAGTTCAACCAAGATCGGCAGAGGCGAACAGGACAACCACTGGCAGCACACCCTATGGATTTCCCCAGTTCAGCACAGGTCCCGGCCGGGAACAGGGAGAGCATTCCACCCCAACGGCCACCTTAACTCCAACCTCTCCGCCCAGGTGTCCAGATTCCCTGCCGGACCAAGCAAGCTACCCTAACTACACCATCGCTACCACCAGGAGTTCAGCTGGTCGGAAGCATGATAGGGAAAATCGATCGGCTCAAGTACAGTGATCACGACATGAATGACCAGGGAAAGTTTCCCCAGTTTGCACCAGAGGAATACATGCACCGTGTCCAATACGCCGAACATGATATCCCCCTACTAGAAGTGCAACCGTGGGCTGCGGGGTTGGATAACGCTAGCCTGCTCAAGGTACTTGATCTTCCACATTTCGGTCGCGGCATACAAGTCACTATAGTGGCCAAACAGCTGCTTGCGCTAGTGCATGACGGCTATTTATGGATAGGAGATCAGCAAATCCCCATTGATGCCGCACTCATTAACAAAATCACAGGGTTACCTATGGCAGGACCGGACCCGGGAGATGAATTTCCGTCAAAACATGAGGATACAAGGCTGGCGCAGACCATGAAAGAGCGGTTTGGCCTGACCAAGGGGAAACGACGATATCACACCTCCACGATTCAAGAAAAGCCCATTCGTTTCGCAGCTGAAGTCTTGGCCTATAAGATCATCAGGAAATGCAGGCCTACTGAAGTCCCTGCCCCAGTTATCCGGATTTCCATGAACTGCGCCGAGGGATACACTTACAACTGGTCCGCGTACCTTGCACGGGAATTCCTGGAGGATGTTCGGGATGCGCAGGAAAAAGGTAGACCTTTTCATTATTCCTGGTTGTTAATACTTATTGCATTAGTCGGGTGGAAAGAACCCACCGAAGCCTAGTTTATCGAAGTAAACCCAAGCCGGGCGGAAGCATTAAGGTATGCCTCCCTATGGCTATCCTCGAATAAGGAAACACAGCAACTGACGAACACTGTGTTCATCTGTTATGCCATGAGTATCAACATGGAGATTCTGCGCACACCTCAGCTTACCCAAGAGTTGTTCTCCAAATATGAGGGTGCCGCAAACTTCAGGGCTGATCTTCATCATGTGTTCATTCAAGCCCGCGTCGATCCACGACATCGGTGGTTCAAATTACCTTATATAGTAACTGAACTTGAGGTCACGGGCATTGTTCAGCTATGGCCAGCTGAGTGGTTGCAAGATGTTGGGAAGAAACCCTCTATCCCTGTCCCCCTAGCTACAAATATTGGCACAGGTACCAGTCAGGCGCAGCAGAAAAACCTATCTGAAGATAGCGAAGACCTGAGTGATTCGCAGATAGATGGTGACAACCAAGATGGCGAAGGCGACCAGGCTGGTCAGGATGAGGAGTCAAGAAAGACTCTATCCGATCGTAGCCCATCAACCAAGCACAAATCACCAGAAGCAGTAGAAGCAAAGAAACCACCACCTCGCAAGAAGACCAAAGCGTCGAAGGACAAAAATATTGAAGAAGATGCCACTATAACGATGGAGGAACTGGAGCAGGCTCTAGAGAAATCTACTGGGACGCTTACCAAAAAATGGTCCGAGTTTTCTCAACTGCATCTTGCTGGGCTCACAGGTATAGCAAACAGGGTTTTGGAGTTAAAAGAGTTAGCAGTAAAATCAGGGACCAGTACTGTGGCAAGTAGCACTACAACAACTGCGCAGCAGGATCTTCGGCAATGGCCAACCAAGGATAACCGGGGCCAAGTATCAAGCGCAGCTCTGATACTGACCGATGCAGACTCCCGGTCCCAGATGAACATGACTGTAGAAATTGACTATACCAAGATGACCATGTCAGAACTGCATCTCTGCCAGCTAGCAATCACAAGGGAGATCCATGCACGAGATCAGTTGTCCCAACTCCAATTGGAAAACAGTATCAAGCAAAACAAAATTGTCGCAACACAACTAGAAGAAGTGGGGCAAAAGAAGATAGACGCGGAACATAAAACAACTGCACTTATGCAGGCATTGGATGAAGCCTGTCGGAGTCTCTCTAATTTTGACCTTCAGGGTGCAGAGGAACCAGCGCAGAGGATTGTTAAGTTAAGAGACTATGCCCAGCAGTCTCGCAGCGAGATAGACAGGCTAAAGATGGAACACCAGCAACAGATTGCAGAACTTCAACTGCGCATCCCTCCTGAGACTCCACCAGAGGTCCGGGAACAGCGCCTTAGGGACATCAAGGCCTCAGCGGCAAAAATAGCAGACGATACAGCCAGCGTTGCCAAATTGCTCGATAACAGCATTGAAGCTTGGGCGAACCTCCAAGACCACCCAGATGTAGGTAAAATCCAGGAAGCCATCAAGGTACGCCAGGCTGAATTAGATGCAGTCAGAATGGAGATCAAGACACTGCCGCCTATGCAGAAGATGGCTAAAGTGAAGCGCAGCAAGGAACTTCAACAGGAAATTGAGTCCTGCAGGAACAGGGTAACGCTGCTGGAGAGTTCGTTCCAACCCCTGATTGATGAAGCACTGGAATTAAGTAATGCTGCAGAAAGCCAGCTCAAAGTCTTGAAGAGCTACGACAGTTTCACGCAGGAATGGGCCAATACAGATTCATCCTCAGTGCTACAAGAGCTGGTGGAAAAGGAGAAAGCAGCTGATGACATACTCCAGGATCTCAACACTCGCTTCAGCACCTTCGCGCAGAAGATTCTCCCACCAGAGACATCATAAGGTGGCCCGGGACGGGCCACTAGTGAGTCTTAGGGGCCTGTTGGAGCGTATACCATATGTTGGGTAACTCCGCGGTTAATATTGTAAGCGGAGTTACAGGTCAAAACAGTCTTAGGGGTGTCGAGGGAAGTTAAAACTCAATTTTGTAATAAACCCTTGGTTTAAATCCAGGGTTTAGGGTTTTGGGTGCCCATGGTTTAAGTCCATGGTTTTGTAAAAATGCCAGTATAAATAAGCGCTCCTCTAAAGAAGATAGGTTAGGTTTTTGATACAAGAAAGAATAAGGCGAAGCTAAGGTTGATTTTGTAAGGAAAGGTTAAGTCCCAGCTGTGTGCGTGGATGACCTCTGCAGCTGTGTGCGCAGAGGGTTTTTGTAAGAAGGATTAAGGAAATACCTGCAGTTGTGTGCGCAGGGGCCTGCTGCTATGTGCGCGGCTTAGAAGGATTGAAGGGATCTGCAGCTGAGTGCGCAGATCAAACTGCGATTTGTAGCAAGTTGAATAAGAACGCAGTTTGTGGACGTAGCCCCTACACTGG
>LPNX010985465.1:95613-126876 GCA_001517045.1 Pseudotsuga menziesii
CCACCCATTCAGACCTCGACAGAGGCAAGAATGCTACGGAAGAAATCGAATTTCTTTTAACGCAGTCGATGATGAGTTTATGTTAAAGATCTGAAAAGCACCATTCAAATAAAAATACTTAGGGCTCGCTGTTACAGCGGACGGGAAAGGACAATGAATGACTTTGATATGAAGAAAAGCATGGAACAAGTAGAAGCGAAAAAAATTCTCCTCAAGTATCAAAACCTAGCCTTATCAGCAAGGGGTCCACAACATTGAGTAGAGAAAATGATATTGAAAATTCTCGAAAAAGAAGTCAAATTTCTATCAAGAATCAACGAGAATGTGCTCAATACATGTCCTGGGGTCTCCCGAATAACAACTCTGCTACGAAAAGCCAGAATCTTGATAAATTTATAGAGAAGCTGATCTTCCACATTTCCTAGGATCTTTGGAATAAAAACTATGCTCAAAAATCAAGGATCATGACAAAATGTCTAGAGAAGCTGATTTTCCCTTAAAATATCAATGCTATGCTGAGGAGGAAACTCATTATACAAGCAAGATCTACAGTACTGAGATCTATTTTAAATAATATAAATCATAATAAAGTTGAGTCTGAGAAAAATATAGAAACATAAACGTCTAGATAGAAAGAAAAATAGACGATCGAAATTGGGGAAATACCATGAAATAAAGTGCTACAGAGAAAAATTAGAGAAAGACCATGCCGACAGGAATTCCCTTGCTTTGGAAGAGTTGTAGAACAACTTTTAATGATGATTTGACTTTTGAAGATGATTTATAAGCATATATGGTAGCAAGAATGAACATTTATAGAAAAGAAGTAGATTCCATGAAGCTAGGTGCTAAAGAATACAAGAAGGTTTTGTTTGCTTATGTTGGTAGACGGAGTCAATTGTATTATTATCCAGCCATTTGGTAATATTCTTGAAGTAATGATAGTATATTTTTACTGATATGTATGCATTTTATTAAAAAATCTTATAAATGGTACAATATATTGTGATTTCTCATTACCACTTTTCCTTATTGTGATTTCTAATTACCACTTTTCCTTATGTCCTACATTTTAAGAATCTAGCAAGTGCATGTGTATAATGTATGACATCATTAGCTGTATAAACACATTAATGGAAAGAGTTGAGTCAGTCCTATAAATACCCTCCAAGGTTCAATCAAATACATCATTATTATTAATAATTTGAATAGAGTTATGAATGCTACATGTGGTATCATATTGATCTATCTAGCAACTCCTTTCTATTGTAACCGTGTTTCATGTTTTTTTTGTCTTTTGTCCTATGAACTATTTTTTTTGTGTGCATATCCCATGAATGTTATTTTAATATTTTTGCTTTATTTTTTCTCTAGATGTTGCTATTTTGGTTCTTATCTTAATCACCAGTCTCCAAGAATTACCACAAAAAATTTACAATGTTACTAAGCCCCCTCCATCCCTCTTTCTATTATCCATCTCTTTTAATTTTTATCAGAGTTTTTCTTATGATGCATCATATTGTGGGTACTTAACTTCTTATGGCATGGTAGTTGCCTTTCCTACAGTTTTTTGAGGCTCCAATTTTTCTATTGTGGTAATGCTGCATATGAAACCTGTCAAACTCTCTCAACTTATAGTTCAAGGCTCTATGCCATCCAGGGTCTGAACCTAAATCATTAACAAGATATTGCCCTATCTCAATTACCAGACCATGGTCTGATGGACGAGTCTCCATTATATTCTTCTTCCCATTTCAAATCTTATTCAAGTGCCATTTTGTTTCTATGCCACTCATACTTTCCCAAATTGATTTTAGTGCTATCCGCTTAGTGCACAAGTTAAAAGTGGTATGTGAACCCTGGCAATAGTTTCTACCTTGCCATGCTGCTTGCTTTCTCTCTATCATTATATGGTGGCAGGAATCAGATCCTTTGCAGTTTTAATGAGAAATCTTTATGCTGGGAGTTATAATGAACAATCCTATAAGGGTGTTGTATGAGAGTGGAAATTTAAAGTTACGGGTTGGCTGAAAATTTGACCTTTCTTGGCTTGCAGTTTGTTCCTTTCTAAAGGAGGAGAGTGGCAGATACCTTTTCATTAGGTCTACATTTTCGATGGTTATACACCAAGGAATTCTTATTTGTTAATCTTCAATGGTCATGGTAACCGTTTTACTCCTACAAGTACAATATGAAAGAGAGAGGGCTTCAAAGGGGGGTGACCATTTTATTGGGCTCCACCATATATCTTGGAAGCCTAATCTATGAAGTAATTATTGCAGCCTTCTTTTTGAGATTATTCATTTGGCAAAGCCTTTATTCACACAATTCGAAACTCATCTAGCATTTGTATTTGTTCAGGATGTATATTACCTTTCTGTCTAAGCAATGGCAAACAACCCTAGCCCTATGATTGCTCTTTGTGCTATAAAAAGTTCCCAATTCAACATGAGGAAAATTCAATAAAAAAATTGGAGGCCTAAAACAAACTCCCAAGCAATTCATACACCTACTTATTCAATCTTTTATATACGATTTGTTACTCCATTCATACACCTGCATATCTTTTATATCCGATTTGTTATGATTGCTTTTACAAAATTTTAAATGCCAAACAAAATCTATAGAATGCTTCTTTTCATCTGCATAAAATTTCTACCTGGATCAAGTCTCATTGTAACTTTTGAATGAGTTTACACAAGATATAATTTCAACTTGCATCAAGTCTCATTGTAACTTTTATCTCGTACATATTTGAGGGTTACATCTACATAATATTTTTGTCTCATTGTAACTTTTGCCTCATACATCCTTCACGGAATCAAGCCCCATTGTAACTTTTGTCTTATACAACCTTCAGGGTTTATGAGGAAGAAAATAAAATATCACATTCTGTAAGTAGCAGTTGAGCTTCATAATACGTCTTGTCTCAGACATCCTACACTATGGGATTCAAAGATGAATATGAAATATTGCATTCTGTAAATAATAGTTGAGATTCAGAATGTCTAGGTTCTAGACATTCTATAATGTATGCTAGACCTTTCGAAGTAGTTGAGGTACTTTATGCCTACATTATGCTCTCTTGTGACATTTTCAAGGCATTTGATTTATTTGTTCAATTAGAATCTCATAAAAAATGTTTGTGTTTATGTATTTGTCTTTTCGGGTCATTCAAAACACACACAATGGTGAATAAATGGACATTATGCATTTATGTGTCATGTTACCCCAATCCAGGATGAGCAATCATTGCTTATGTTCTATACAACAATGCTTTGCATGAGGTTTACCAAAAAAATTGGGATATATGTGCTAGGACAACAAACAACAAAGCATACTATGCTGCACTTATTGAAGGGCTGAAAGCAGCCAAAAACTATGGGACATTTCAGCCTTCACCAACTCAGAACTTCTGTGTAACCAAATGAAAGGGGTGCATCAAGTTCGAAAAGTCAATTTAAAACCCCACCATAAAGAGGCAAAAAACATTGTTGTTCAATTTCAATCATTTACAATAAATCACCACTCAGATATTAAGAGGATGTTGAGTTGCTTTCACATGATTAAGACACCCATCGCTTAAAACAATCCACAAAACTACATACTACATAACAGTTGCTTGCAGATCCCATGGTGTTGTGGCCTTCCTTTAACCATTTAATATTAATGGTGACTGCTCATATGTGTCTTTCTCCATCAAGCATTAATTGTCAGTTGTGCTATATCCAAATTTGTTTTTTCAAGCTTTCTTAAAAATATATATTTGAGTTGAAATATCAATGATAGTAGGGCTGCTCAAAGAAACCCGTATGTGTTCGTTGTTGGTATCATGTTCAACACTTTGTTGTTTTTTAATGTGATGAAGATATATTTTTTTTAATTTCTATTTAAATATTAAATGTTTTTTTAATAACATAATTTTGTACTAAAAATGCAGTTAAACAATACTCTTTTTGAGTTCAAAATTTAACATTTCAATCCAACAAAAAAGATCCAAAAGTTTTTGAGAATCTTATGCAGAGAATTCCGAAAGACCATTGTTAGTATAAACTGGTGAACACCTAATATCAAATCAGTCTTGCAAAACATATAAACTAAAAATTCATGAAATATTTGTTTGTTGTGGGCTTCATGTTGACCAGCATTTGTGGGCTGCCATCCTTGAGTTTTGCAATTCATCCTCTTTAGGCTCACCAAGAGGAGAGCATGTTGAAATATTGTAACTTCGAAGAATATTCTATATGTATTTCTTTGTGGTCCCCGATGGTCCTACCGGGAGAATCACTTGTATTACTTTGTACCCCGATGCTCCTAATCGAAAGAACTAATAAGAGTCATGAGGCAGTCCCCTCTAATTGTAAAGGTGAGTCATTAGCACCCTAGCATGGTTACTTGAGCCTACATGTGTAACTCAAGCCTACATGATTAACTCGAGCCTACATGACAGATGAGTTAACTTAAGTGAACGGATGAATATAAATAGAGGTGTAGTGCTCCTCATTTGGAACACACACTCTCACTTGTGTAGCGCATTAGTGGAGAAGAGAAGTAGCTGGAGAATGAGGAGGATCAGACTTTGATCTCCTTGCTGGTTTTATCTTTTATCTTTTTGGGATATCTATATTGAGGAAGCTTTTGCTGGGTTTTTTCCCTTTAGGGTTTTTCCAGGATAAATATTTGTGTTCCTTTTGTATGGTTGTGCTTGTCTATCTTTCAGTGATCCTGTTTATATGCTTTTGTTATGAAAGTGAAATGAAATACTGATGTCTTAGTTAAGCATATGAAAAATTTAACATGGTATCAGAGCCACCTTGAAAGAAGACATTGTACAGCTACAAAATCTAGGGCTTCTTACTTTTTGGTTCTCTCTCCACAATTGATCAGCAAAAGAAGGCGAGGCTGACTCTGCATTGAAGGGCACACCTTTTTGTCAAAGCAGAATTCGATTCCGAGCATTTTCAGTTTTCGGTGCGGGAAATTAGGGCTTCTTGCAGAAGAGGAATTTTTGAGTGATCCAAGCATAGGATTTCTCTCCTCATCAAAATCGAAGTTTAGAGACCTGGATCAAGATTTTTGGTTGGGTGAAACTCTGGGAAAGTCAAACCTTAGTTTGACCCCGAGCTAGAAAAAATCCTAAATACTAAAATTGCTAAGTTTTGGTACTTTCGCTATATTCCGATATTGGCGAAGGCTCAGGCGTTGAACATTGCAGAGGCCGAAGATGAAATCCTGATGTATAGTGTGTCCAAAATTCATCCTCAGATTCGCTATATTCTTGGAGATACGATCCCTCCAAGTTAGGGTTTCAGCCTCTTCCAGAATTCATCCATAAACAGGACACCTAGGGAGAACTCATGGGGCCTTCACTTGTTGGCCAATATCCTATCACGTTATTTCATATTATTGTTGGGTTATAGGGCAGACCCAGGTTTTACACCATTAACTTCGCACCAACAAAAGACCCACAGTGTTGGCCCTTTCGGCAACAACCTGCGAATAGGTTGCAGTCTCACCCGAAACAGCTATGGGGTGCCGCAGAACCAGGTTTCTGCAAGCAGAAGAGGGATATTATTGTACCTTTAGCCTTCAACAAATTATGATCATACAATACAGAGCTTCGACAATACGTATATAACTTCGCAACTAGATAAACAAACAGTTACTTGCTTAACCCTTACTGGGAATTCACAGCAAAGTTATTATTTAGCAGTGATCTTACTTATCAGTTATTTACTTATCAATGCATAACAAAACATAACAGAAACAACACAAAAGAACCGCAACACCAGATATAACGTGGTTCACCCCCAGTGTAGGGGCTACGTCCACAGAACTGTGTTTTATTCAACTCTTTACAAAAACCACAGTTCTGATCTGCGCACTCAGTTGCAGATCCCTTCAAGTCCTCAAAGTCGCGCACACAGCTGCAAGCCTCTGCGCACACAGCTGCAGATCTTCTTAATCACCAAAAACCCTTTGCGCACACAGCTGCAGAGGTCGTCCACGCACACAGCTGGGACTTAACCTTTCTTACCAAAACAAGCCTTAGCTTCGCATCAATTCATCTTACATCAAAAAGCCTAACCTGACTTCTTTACAAGAGTGCTTATTTATACAGTGCACTTATTACAAAACTATGGGCTTAAACCATGAGCACCCCGAACCCTAAACCCTGGACTTAAACCATGGGTTTATTACAAAAAGAGGGCTTTGACTCAACCCCGACACCCCTAAGACTATTTTGAGTCGTAACTCCGCTTACAAACTTCCACAAAACCCGCGGAGTTACCAAAACTAAAGACCCTTAAGGTGCGCGCCCCAACAGGCCCCTAAGACTCACCAGTGTCCCGTCCCGGGACACTCTGCTGCTCTTCTGGTGGAAGAATCTTCTTTGCGAAGATAGTGAACTGATTGCTGAGGCTATGCATGATGTGAGTCAGCTGCTTTCTCCTTTTCCACCAACTACTGCAATGCTGCGAATGATACTTCGCTGGCCTTTTCCTGTGCAAATGCATCATATTCCTTCAGAACATTGAGCTGGCTATCCACAGCAGTACTCAACTCCAAAGCCTCACTGACAAGTGGTTGCATAGAATTTTCCAGCTTTGTTACTTTCGCTCTGCACGACTCAATTTCCTGCTAGAGTTCATTACTTTGCTTTACCTTGAACATTTTCTGCATAGGAGGCAAAGTCTTAATTTCCGCTTTTACTGCATCCAGCTTTGTCTGTTGTTGCTTGATGGTTTCTTGCAGCTGTCCTATTTCTGGATGTTCCTGAAGGGTTGTCTAGGCCTCTACACTATCTTCTAGCAGCTTTGTTGCGTTGCCCACAATATCTGAGATCTTCACTGCTGAGCGCTGTTCTCTGACCTCAGGTGGACTCTCCGGAGTGATGTGAAGTTGAAGCTCCGCAATCTGAGTCTCGTGTTTTGCCTTTAATTTTTCAATTTCGCTATGAGACTGCTATGCATAATCTTTCAGCCTAACTATTCTTTGTTTTGGCTCTTCCTCCAGCTATACGTCGAAGTCAGGAAGACTTCGACATGCCTCATCCAAAACTCATACTAGTGTACCCTGTTTACATTCTACGACGCTCTTCCTCTATTCCACTTCCTCCAACTACGCTGCGAGGCTATTATTCTGGTTCATGGTATTTTCTAACTGTATTTGTGAGTAGTGGTACCGGGCTTGGATTTCCTTCATGATGGCTGATTGGCAAAGATGTAATTCCATCATGGACATCTTGGTGTAATCTATCCCAACTGTCATACTCATCTGTGATCGGGAATTTGCATCAGTAAGAATGAGGGCTGTGCTTGAGACTTGGCCTTTGTTAGCTCTGGCAGGCCACTGCCTTGTGTCTTGCTGCGTGCTTACTGGGGAACTGCTTGCCGCTGTGTTGGTTGCTGATTTCGCTGCTAAGTCTTTCAGCTCTGAAATCCTATTCGCTATGCCAGTGAGCACAGCGAGATGCATATTTGCAAACTGTGACCACTTGTCAGTTAATTCTTTTGTAGACTTCGTCAGAGCCTGATCAATCTCTTCCAGCATCACAACAGGCTCTTTGTCAATATATTTGTCCTTTGATGCTTTTGCTTTCTTTCTGGACCGAGGTTTGGTCACTTCCTGTGCTTCTAGTGACTTTTGCTTCTCTGGCCGATTGGGGTCTGAGATGGTTTTAACCGAATCTTCTTCCTCTACTTCACCTCCGCCATCTCCACCCTGGTCGCTTTTAGTCTGTTACGACTCAGTTTGTTCTGCACTGTCCTTGGGTGAGTCTTGCTGCTGCGTCTGACTAGAGCCTGCGCCCATATTGGTAACTGGGGGAACTGGAATGTTAGGTTTTTTTCCCACATCTTTCAACCATTCAGCTGGCCATTGCTGAACTACTGCACGAATGTCTCCCTCATTTACTACATATGGTAACTTAAACCATTGATGCTATTGATCTGCATGGGCCTAGATGAAAATATGATGCATGTCGGTGCTGAAGTTGGACGCCCCATTATACTGAGAGAATAGCTCATTGCTGAGCTGCGACATCTTTAGAATCTCATAGGAAATGTTCATTGAATAACAGGCGAACACACAGTTTGACATTTGCTGGGATGTTTTGTCCTGCGACACCCATAGATATGCATATCTTACTGCGCCAGGCAGCGTCGGAGGGATGTCGACAAACTGCGCCTCAGTGGGCTCTCTCCATCCTAATAATGCAATAAGGACTATTAACCATGAGTAGTGAAAGGGTCTGCCTTTCTCCTGTGCGTCCCAGGCATCTTCAACGAATTCCTTCGCAATGTGCCCAGCCCAGTTGTAACTGTAGCCTTCGGCACAGTTCGCAGCAATTCTGATGACCAGGGCAGGCACTTCATTTGGTCTGCACTTTCGTATGAGCTTGCATGCTAAGAGCTTAGCTGCGAAGTGAATACTCTGGTCTTGAATCGTAGAAGTGCGATACCCTTGTTTTCCCTTCGTCAAGCCGAAACGGTCCTTCATGCTCTGTGCTAGTTTTGCATCGTCATGCTTTGACGGGAATTCAATCCTAGGATTGGGCCCTTCCTTCGACAAGCTTGTGATCTTGTGAATGAGTTCTCCATTAATGGCAATTTTCTGGTTGCCAATCCAGAGGTGCCCATCATGCACCAGTGCCAACAATTGCTTGACCACCATGGTCACATGCGTGCCGCGACCAAAGTGGGGAACATCGAGAATCTTCAACAGGCTAGCTTGATCCAAGCCAGCAGCCCACTATTTTACTTCTAGTAACGTCGCTCTAGTCTCTGGGTAGCGGGCAGAGTGCAAGTATGTCCTAGGTGCGAACTGTGGCAATTTCCCATGATCGTTCATGTCATGGTCTGCATACTTAAGCCAGTCTATTTTCCCTGTCATGGTCCCGACCAGCTGCACACCTGGTGGCAGCGAAGGGGTGTGTAATGTAAAATTCTTTGTTTGCCAAGGTAGCTAGACTCCTGGTTGAATAGGCTGGAGATATGGTGGACGCTGCGGTGCAATGTTCTTGTCCTCTTCAGGTGGGAGCTCTGTTGAACCAGACGGAGCCATCGCAAGATCCTATGGTGTTTTCCCTGATTGCTTGTGTCGGTCCTCGTTCTGCTTAGAACAGACTTCAGGTTTAAACTTTTTCCTGGCAGATCGTGTCTGCATCGGCTGAGTCGGTGCTGGGGGAGTTTCTTCACGGGGTGCAGTGGTAGGTGGTTGACTGAAAATATCCAGTAGACCCCTCTGTTCAAATTCTCTCACTAAATCCTGAAGCTTGCGATCAGTTGTCATGGGCTCAATTGTAAACCTCAAGGAAATGTGTAATGCGATTTCCCCAAACCTAGGTGTCTTCTTATACAATCCATTGATCAAATCTGCCATAACTATGCATTGAAGGCACCAAATCTGACAGAGGTCATGTTCCCACGGTGCTAGATTTCCTCGAATCTCCTTAGTATAGGTAATTAAAGTACCGGCGCCGCCAAATCGGCAGTTTTCCAACGGTCGGCTTTTAGGCTTCGCCGCATTTTTGTTCTTCGACGCACCCAATACTGCAGCTTCATCACAATAAGGACCATCGACACCACATTGAACTTCGGCACATCCTGGCAAACTCTGTGACGAAGCTGTGAACTTCGATTCCTTATCTTTTTGTTCCTTCCAACCAGGTTGGTATTCCGCTATCTCTTGATCATCAAAGACCTTAGTATGGATCAGCCTAATAGCTGTGTCTAAAACAAGGCAATCTTCATTAATAGAAAATGTCAGCACAAAACTATCAACAAGAGAATCCCAACTTACGGTACCATGGCGAAGCTCGACTTCCGCATACCAGTTCTTTGCGATAGGTTCCAGAGTATGCACAAACCTATGCACCCATTCTTCTTGAGGTATATGCTTCCATGCTTCGTAGCACTACGCCAAATGTTCCTGAGGGCTAGTCTTACCATTAAACTGGCTTCGCACCTCCTGGGGCTGATCCATAAATCTCAGGCGAAGGGACTTCTGACAAGACTCCCAACTAGGAATGTTCTTCTTATGGCCATTCCACCATCTGGCTGCTGTGGCTTTGAATACTGAATCTAGAGTCTCCATTTTCTATGAATCTGGTATATGTTCTGAGAATTGGACAATGAACTGTTCTGGGTCTGACAAGCCATCAAAAATAGGTAGGACTCTTACCTATGCACCAAGCCATATGAGAGATTTGGTAATTCTAGCACATCTATGTCCATGTAGCTCATAAAGTCTATTCTGCCAGTTTTCTAACACATCATCTGAATCCGTCCTGCATGAGCTGTCACACTGCCAATCCATGATACCTTTGGCAGTAGGATCAACATAATCTTCTTCCTTAGCTGTGATATTATAAATATGGTCCAGAACATCCTGATCTTCATCGCTGAGTGGTTCTGTGTACCTTTCTCCTTGAGAAGGGTCCAGTGGTATTATGACTCTCAAACCCTTCCCTTCGAAATTCATCTATCTCTTCTTAAGGTTAATGACTGCAGCATTTTCCATTGCCTATTCAATTCCTAACAAGGCTGGATAGGGATTGTTGTCATCAATGATCTCAATAACTTCGAAGTCTTCTAAAGTATTGACCCCATCAATATCTACTGGGACACTAGGGAATCTTCCTAGGGGCACAATCTTCTGCTGATTGGCTAACCTTAACTGTATAGGGGACCATTCCAGGGTAGGTTTTCCCATTTGTTCCCAGGTCTGCTTGGTTAGGGCATTTACCTCTAATCCTAAGTCCAAGATCACATCAGTCATCTCATACTCTCCTATCTGAGCATTTAACCTCATTTCCCTACCAGTTCTTTTGACTCTATTAATAGTTTTTGTCTTACTAGAACTTCGTTGGGGTTCGCAAGAAGCGATAACTTACTGCAACTCATGTAAAGCATTCTGATTTCTTAAGAGTTTCATACAGCTCTGTAAAAAGGAGGACAATGTACTTACTTTATCCGTCGAAGCTTCTTGCGGCTGCGACTCCTGTTGATGTTGTTGCACGAGTGCTACTGATGTGCTTGGGTCAGCAAAATCTCCCTTGGATTCCATGAATGTGTCTTTGTCTCTTTCGACATCAAATGCTGGGACTTTCTCTGGGGCCTTATGAACCCAAGCCTTGTCAGGCTGTTTTTCCTTGTTTTGCACTTCCGTCGTGGCTCCACTCCTGGTAACAACATTAATGGATGTGACAGGCCGTTGCTCCATAGCAATCAGCTAAATATTCTAAGTTGGGGCACTATTTATTTCCTGAATCTTGGATATCAGCTGCGGGCACTGCTCAATGACATGATCAACTGCTTGACAATACCGACATGCCGTAGTTGGGTTCCGACAGTCATGAGCTAGATGTCCGGCCTGGTTACAGTTATAACACACCACCTGACCTTGTCCTCTACCAGCCATACCACCATGACCACGACCTCCAAAAGCACCTATACCTGATGCACCATCGCGGTAACCATAGCCATCATTGCTCTGTCCCTCATTTTGTACCCGATATGCGTCATAGGTGTGCTCTCTCATGAGGTCAAAACTGCGACACTCATCTTCATTATGTCCTACTGACTTACAGAACTTGCAGTAGGGGTTCTTGGGGACTTTCACATACCTCTATAGCAGATAGCAATTCTCAGGTCGATGCTGGCTAGTTGTCCGAAAGATCTCAGAATATAGAATAGTAGGGTTGAACGGGTTTGGTGCACCAGTAGTCAGGTAATTTCTTACCACAGGACACTGTTCCTTGCCGTGACCTTCTGTCCGACATTATGTACACCAAACCTCTTCGCGACCATTTTTTCCTTTCTTCATATCTCGAAGCTCCAAAGCCATCGCTGCCAACTACGCTTGGATTTGAGCGATACCATAATTATCTTCGATAGGAGCGGTTTCAAGCTTCATCGTGATTTCCAGAGCCTCTTGCTGGTCAACAACCTTCTGTTTCATGAGTGGAGTTCTGATATGTGGGAGCAACGCTGCAATGAACCATTCCTTGTGCTGCGTAGGTCCAATGGTGAAACTGACTTGGTCTAGCAAAACTTTGAACCTCTAATCAAAGTCCCACACTGATTCGCTGCACCTCTGCTGGAATCTCTTTCAATTCAGTGATACACTGCGACTCTGATTTCGGCTTCTTAAATTCCTTTATCATTGTTGCTTTTATATCAGTCAAGACATGGTTCTGAGTGCTAGAAAACTTCATGAACCAGGTCAAGGCGCGGTCTCTAAAAGAAGTAACTAGTTGTGCTCTTTTTGTATCTTGATCCGTAATGTTCTTAGCAGTCCACACTACTTCACATAAAAACCAAAACTGTTCTGGATCCTTTGATCCAGTTCCTTTGAAAATATGGAGCTTAATATCATCGTTTATGTGGGCCATAGTGGATCTAGGGGGGGTTGGAGGGGGACTGGAAGTAGGCGGGGGGGGACCTTACTGGGGTAGACTGACCTGCGACAAGAATACTCGGGCTAGGGTGGCTTTCGGACTGTAACTGGTTCTCAGGGATAACAGGTCTTCGCTGCAGGGTTACCGGAGGGTTTCCAATAGAAGGGGTTTCTTCGGGTTTTGAATCTGTGGGATTTACAGGGGAATACTCGGTACGTCGACCTAGGGAATAGGATCCAAAATCTCTCTTGTACCTTTTGCCACTTCGCAGCAAACCACTTTGGTCATCGAAGGTATTTTCACTTGCAAACATAGGTTAGTAATACTAAATCTAACAGTCTGATTCAATGAGCAGTATACCTTTTTCAGCTAATAGAATTTTAATTCTCAAACTAAATGAATTCAAAAACTTACCCCTTGGTCCTTTGAAAAACTACTGCTTAGCTTTGCTAAAGGAAGTACTCGTGTCGATGGTGAACTCCGTCACAAATGCTTCAAGGGTTCGCGTCGTTCAGAAATCAACAACACGGGATATCTCGTTGTTTACCCTTTTCAATATATTAATTCTTGCGGGGGTCAGGCAGGGAACTGACCTTCTTGGAAGTTCGTCCTTCTCTCTGTCAACCTGGATAACCACTGGTGCAACTCTATGTGGATACTACCAAAGAAAATTTCATAAAAATCACAAAAAACATACCTTTCTAAAAAGTCGTTTGCACTACGACGCGGATCTTTTTTTCTCTTGCTCAGCGAATTTCAGATAGGTCTCATCAAGCCAATAACCGATTTCCTTCACAGAGGGTCTCCAGAACATAGCCCTCGAGGTACGATGTAAACCCCTCTTGAGCAAATACTGAGTTCAACCGGCAACAGAACCAATTTGTTGGGCTATAGGGCAGACCCGAGTTTTACACCATTAACTTCGCACCAACAAAAGACCCACAGTGTTGGCCCTTTCGGCAACAACCTGCGAACAGGTTGCAGCCTCACCCGAAACAGCTATGGGGTGCCGCAAAACTAGGTTTCTGCAAGCAGAAGAGGGATATTACTGTACCTTTAGCCTTTAACAAATTATGATCATACAATACAGAGCTTCGACAATACGTATATAACTTCGCAACTAGATAAACAAATAGTTACTTGCTTAACCCTTACTGGGAATTCACAGCGAAGTTATTATTTAGTAGTGATCTTAATTATCAGTTATTTACTTATCAATGCATAACAAAACATAACAAAAACAACACAAAAGAACCACAACACCAGATATAACGTGGTTCACCCCCAATGTAGGGGCTACGTCCACAAAACTGTGTTTTATTCAACTCTTTACAAAAACCACAGTTCTGATCTGTGCACTCAGCTGCATATCCCTTCAAGTCCTCAAAGCCATGCACACAGTTGCAGGCCTCTGCGCACACAGCTGTAGATCTTCTTAATCACCAAAAACCCTCTACGCACACAGCTGCAGAGGTCATCCACGCACACAGCTGGGACTTAACCTTTCTTACCAAAACAAGCCTTAGCTTCGCATCAATTCATCTTACATCAAAAATCCTAACCTGACTTCTTTACAAGAGTGCTTATTTATACAGTGCACTTATTACAAAACTATGGGCTTAAACCATGGGCACCCCGAACCCTAAACCCTAGACTTAAACCATGGGTTTATTACAAAAAGAGGGCTTTGACTCAACCCCGACACCCCTAAGAATATTTTGAGTCATAACTCCGCTTACAAACTTCCACAAAACCCGCGGAGTTACCAAAACTAAAGACCCTTAAGGTGTGCGCCCCAACAATTGTGGGTTTTAAAATTATCAAAAATCAAACCAATATATTGCAAGTATTGGGGGGATGAGAGGTTTAAGGTGGGGGTGGGTAGGGTGGTTTATAAGGATTGAGGTATAAAAAGGGGTGGGGAGGAGGTTTTAAGTATTGGGAAGAGGTTTCAACAAAAAGAGTTTGGGTCAATATCTCTCAAAATTAAGGTTATTCTTTAATATCCCATGATCGCATGTGCTATGTGAGAGGTTCACTAAGTGAAGTCCCCTTGGGAGAACTATTGTAGCTTGGGATACAGAGGTCCAAATGGAATAAAGACGTTATAGAAATAACATGACTTGTACATTCGTTGGTCCAAATTTCAGAACCTGAAGATGAACCAGTGACACGTGGCATGCTGTACAACTTCACTGTTCTGAACAGTCCTGTAACAGGTCGCCTTGGGAAAATGATCATAAATCCCAATTTGGGAAACCACTTCTGATGAAAACTATGGTGTTGGATCAGGGACATGCGAGGTCACCTCATTGCGCGATTTCAGACACATAGGAGTAGTAATTTTGGAGATATCACAGAAACAAAAACAGGAATTTCTATAGAAGAAATTGGAAAACTAGGGCTTCCTGTTCCGGGAGATTCCCTCCACTGTTTTCAGAAAAGGAGTACATTGGACAGGTCCATTTGAAGAGATCTATCTTTCTATCCAATCAGATCTGAAAGATTCTATGTTTTTAAAATTAGGGTTTCTTTGACAAACCCTAGATCAGCCAGCTCCGGAAGCAGGACGAACACCTCCAATCGGTAAGATCTAATCTTTTGCTATTTGCATTTGAGGTTCTCATTTCAAAGTGATCTATCACATCAGCTTGATGATAAGCTTGGTGAAGTTGAAAACTTCCAAGCATGGAAGTATTTGATCTCTCTGAAGAAAATGAATTGTACACCTACATGAGTAGAGAGGTTCCAGTTCTAGAGGGAGATGAGCCTCAAAGCCTTACACAAGAAGAACTTGATCAAGGCCAAGAAGATCATTGTTGATTCAATCATGGATCAACTTGTACCACAAGTGTCTTCCCTAAAGACACGGAAGATGTTTGACTCCTTGATCAAGCTATTTGAAGATAAGAACATAATTCAGAAGATGGATTTGAGAAAACAGTTTAAGAATGTGAAGATCTAGAATGCATAACATCTTGAAGCGGCAGAAGAAGAAGCAGAGAATGCAGAAGTGGTGATAGCCACCTTGAATGGCCTCCCATGATCATGGGATTCATTCATGCGAGGAATGTGTGCCAAAATAAAGTGATTACTTTCAGTTGACTCTGGGAAGAAGAAGAAGCTCGTCTCATAAGAAGAGAAGAAGCAAGATGGGGGTAAATTGAAGATCAAGCTCTCACCATTCAAAGAAGATCCCTAAAGCGATGAGGAATATGAAGAACTCAATTCTTGACGAACCTCTTATCCATCTTATCATTTGGATAAGAAATGATGATTTCATGAATGAAGAAGACGATGAAGGAGTCTACCCATGAAACAAATAAAAGATAAGTATTCAATTGTCATTTAATGATATTTTTTTGTTATGTATTTGATTATATTTAGTTGATGTGTTATACATGATAGATTGTTTGCATTAATGACTATATACTACTAATATGCATGTGGTCGGTAAGTAGCTCATGGTGCTATAAATCTCTCCATTGCTACTTATCTAGAATGAAACCTCTTTGCCAACATATTGGATTAGTGCACAATCTCAATGATGTCATGGTAGAGATGGAAGGAATCTAGAAAGTTTCCATGAGATATGGATGAATGTTGTATTGGCTAAACAGTTGCATGATGCATAAGAATTTGTCGTTATGCATATGTTTTATGAAATAGTTCTAACCATGCAATTGGTACATTTGAATTGTAGGAAAGGTCCTGAACAACCTCCTACAAGAAAAAAGGATGAGATGCGTTCCGAAGAACAAGTGATGACAATTCAAAATTCACTCCAATAAACATGAATCTAAAGCTCCCAGGGTCAGAGACACCATGACGGAAGACAGAGTTTTAGAGAGCGGTAGATCCACCCCAAAGGATGAAGACCACCATGGGTATGAAAGATAACTCAAGATGAAGAAAAGAATGCTATGAAAGAAGCTATGATCAAAGAATAACAGTTGATCGTGGGGAATGATGTATACAATATGATTTCGAGACATAAAGGGAAGTACTTAGTATATTCCATATGGATCTACAAGAACAAGTGTACAAAGCAAGGTTCATGACATGACATACTCTATTGACAAGTATATATCAAGCATAGAGCCACCTGTATAGAATGAAGAGGGAAGATGATACTCCACTTCAGGGGGAGTGACTACAGAAGATATCTAAGTTTGACATGGTACGACATGATGGACAACTTCTTGCTGGATCGATACTTTACCAAGAGTAAAGTGGGTTCCAACCTTCAAGGTTGAATGCAGAAGACTAGGATATGTTGATGACCTGACAAGATGAACTCATGGAAGATGTTATGATGAAAGAATACTCGAATGATGTTTGGGATATAGTACTCAAACTAGGAAGCAAGAATGTGGTATCTTACATATGGATTTGCAAGATAAAATATGTTTCTGATAGAAGTAAGGAAATACTTGTGGCTAGACGTTTCTATAAGAAAGAGGGAATTTATTCTGAAGAGACACTTACTCCAGAAAGCAAGGTACACTTCCTTCAGAACTATGATGGTAGTTGTTTCCATGATGAAGTAAAGACAATCCTTCCTTAATGGTATGATTGGGGAAGAGTTTTACATCAAATAGTCACAAGGATTTGAAGTTGAAGACAGATGGACTCATATATGTAAGTTGAAGAAGGCCCTCTATGGCTTGAAGCAAGCTCCTAGAGCTTGGTATGGAAGGATAGACAATTTCCTGTCAATTATGGGCTTTACCAAGAGTAAAGCTGATCCTAACCTTTATCTCAAGGTTGAAGAAGATGAACCTGTCATCCTATTATTATATGTGGATTACTTATTCTCAACCAAGGAAAGTATGCGGTAGAGATATTGAAGAGATTCAATATGTTGGAACGCAAAGCCATGGCCACACCCATGGACTCCAACCTGAAGTTGTTAGCTAGTGACTCATCAGAGTTAGTGGATGCGACTCATTACAGACAGATCATTGGGTCATTGATGCACTTAACAAATACCAGACCAGACATTTATTTTGCTGTGAACACCTTAAGTCAATATCTTGTTCAACCAAGACAGGTTCACCTAGTAGCTGCAAAACATGTGATGAGATATCTGAAAGGGACTATAGACCTTGGTCTATACTATGATGGTAGCCATGACTACAGATGTAGATTGGGTTGGAAGTATCTCAGACAGTAAAAGTACAATAGGTAGATGCTTTTGGTTGGGGTCTGCTATGAGTTCATGGTTTAGCATGAAATAGTCTAGTATTTCTCTTAGAAAAACAAAAGCAGAATACATAGTAGATTGCTCTGCTAAGTTGTGAAGCCATATGGCTTCGAAAGCTGATATCAGGTCTCTTTGAACTGAAGATGGATACTATATTGATTCTATGTGATAAGAAGAGTTTTGATAACATAACACATAGAAATCCGGTATTTCTACATTCAAGATAAAGATGCAGATGATGGTGTTTCAGTATTTACATACTGTAGATGCAGATGATGGTGACCGGATGATGCTTTTAGTACTCACATACTGGAGATACAGATGGTGATAGTTCAATATTCACATACTAAAGATGTAGATGATGATGGTTTGGATGATGATGTACTGATGAAGACTCTGTCTCGAGTAAAGTTCAAACACTTTCAAGACAAGCTTGGTGTTGTTTAGGAAGAACCTTCCTCGAAAGGGGGAGTAATGATGTTACAGTGGGATTGTATCATCCCTGGGAATATTCCCTAAAGTGATCCGGTGACCTTGGTCCTCGAGAATGAAGAGGGATTTTATCATCCCAGGACATCTGTCCAAAAGTGATCTAGTGACCTCGGTCCTCGAGAATGAAGAGGGATTGTATCATCCTGGGACATCTGTCCAAAATAGATCCAGTGACTTCAGTCTTCATGAATGTGGTGGGATTGCATCATCCCTGAACTTTGGTTCAAAATGTATCTGGAGGTCTCAGCCCCCGTGAATGTGGTAGGATTTCATCATCCCTGAACTTCGATTCAAAATGTATCCGGAGGTCTCGGTCCCCGTGAATGTGGTAGGATTGCATCATCCCTGAACTTCGGTTCAAAATGTATCCGGAGGTCTCGACCCCTGTGAAAGTGGTGGATTGCATCATCCCTGAACCTCGGTTCAAAATGTATCCGGAGGTCTTGGCCCCCGTGAAAGTGCTGGATTGCATCATCCCTGAACCTCAGTTCAAAATGTATCCAGAGATCTCAGTCCCCGTGAATGTGGTAGGATTGTATCATCCTTGAACTTCGATTCAAAACAGATCCGGTGACTTCGGTACTCGAGAACGTGTGTTGATCCCGTAATTCCAAGAAGAAGGATTGTCTGAGTTCCACAACTGTGTTGATCCCGTAATTCTGAAAGGAAGGATCATTAGTAACTCCGTAAACACCTAAATCCCGTAATTCCAAAAGGAAGGATCATTGGTAACTCCGTAAATACCTAAATCCCGTAATTCCGAAAGGAAGGATGATCCGTCGGACCTCAACTTGTGTGCATTAAAAGTTTGTGTTAAAAGAATGTGTTCAGCAGGTTAATTAATGGAACAACATTAACAGAAATTAAATACTAAAAACAGATGGAAAACGAACTGATAAACAGATATAAAGAAGCACAAAATCAGAGCGTCACAAAAATGATCCGGAGGATTATTCATCTTTAATTTACAATGATCCAATATGATACAATGGTATTTAATCTATGGTTCAAAGAACATAACATATGTTTTAACTCATATATATAGCTGCGACAGACTTTTCACACTACTGTGACAGACTTAGCTATGACAAACTTATCACACGTGCTGCGACATCGCGAAGTTAGTGGTGACATCAAATGGTTACGTTATGTGTGACGCCATGGTATGGTGCAACATATGTGTGTAATGGTCATTGCAATGTGTTGTGAGTCAACATATGTGCGTGGAGTTGGTTGCAACATTTCTGGAATATGGAACGTCGTGGTAGCATAACTCTTGGACAGCGATTTGGTTGAATTGCATGGTTCATCTTAGCGTATGGTTGTAACATTAATAAAAAAGATAACAGCTAGAATGATGGAATCGAATCGGTTACTTATCCCTCCCGCTAAACTCTTAAATAGAGGAGGCTGGCCATCGAGAAGGGGGCAGATTGTTTTGGAACGCAGAGTATCGTTTCTCTGTTATGAGAAGCTTAGAGATCATTTTGTGAAGTGTCTAGATGCCGTGCTATAGAAGTCGACATTCTATGTTATATTTTAGCTTTCTTTATCTTTGATTGCGAAAGGTGTAGCCTATTTGTTTCCCATCGTTGCGGCTTCGTAGTGAACTATCTTACCGATGCATATACTACTTCTGCCCGCTGATGAGAATTTTGTTTTCGCCCGATGCTTAGTAGTTCTACTCGTCGAGAAGGTTTTTCCTGCCTTTTTGTATTCTTTTACTCTATTTGATGATGGTGAGGTTTTTCCGTGGGTTTTGGTCGTGTCTAAGTTTCTTCGAGATGAAGAGCACAGGTTGGGGTTTAGATTTGGCGGTTACATTATTATGATTCATGCTTTCATGATTTCGAGTTAGTCCAAATGTGTCCTGGATTGAGGCAAAGAATCTTTTTATTGAGCTTGTGATTTTAGTTTGGACAATGGATTTAGTAGATTTCAAGACACAAACTCGCAGGATTTCTTTGTTTTGTCATTTTTTCATGCATTAACACTGTATATAGTTTATTTTATAGAATGCATACAGAGAAGGTAAATGGACTGATATAGTTTTTTGGTTATTCATGATAGGATGATTGTTGCTGTAGAGAATATATGTCTAGAATACAAAGCAGAATAAAGAAGGAAAAAGGGAAGAAAGAGAAAGAAAATGAAGAAGCAGAGATGAAGAAAGAGAAGAAGAAAGTAAGGGTCTGAGATCTCAACAGATCGATAGCAGCGAGGCCCAGGCTTGGGAAAAGTTCATCAGCAACCAAGCTGGTCTCTCTTTATAAAAGTGCTATTAAATTTTAATTTAATATAACATATTTTACAGCACTCACTAAAAGACAAATTTGTGAGATTAAACGGTTCAGGGGGAGCCCAAAGGTTTTGTTGTTTTGTATAAATATAGGAGAGTTATATGTAATAAAGGGAATTTTTTCCAGATAGATTTGTGAGAGTATGTTGTAAGAAGAACTATTTCCTTTTGCAATAAATAAATTACAAGTTTCTTGTTGGAGAAATCTTGGTGGAAGGTTTCAAATATGTGCTATGGATTTGTTGAATGTGAACTATTTCGTTTTCAGATGTTGTCCATTGACTGTGAGATCGTTCTAACTCTTTGAACCTATGTTCTTGTTATGAATGCACTCTAGTTTATTTTATGAAATTTCCACTATGAGTAATGAAAGCTTTTCATAAACAATGAGCTATCTTATTGTTCATATATCTATTAATGTTCATGTGTTTTGAATTAAATAACAACTATCTGTGATTTTTCTTAATGCATGCGCAGAAATACATTACTCATTGATAAATGATAATGTTTCTCCCTATAGATAGGTTAGATAGTTAGTTTTAAGTTTCTTGTTGTGCGTGATTTAGATGCAAGTGAGTTAAGACGAGAGGTAAGAACCTGCGCATCACATTGTGATCACTTCTCATATTCTCTATCAGTTGCATTCTTAGGTAGGCACTTACATATCATACTTAAATTTAAAAAAAAATATATACACAGTGGACCAGGCCGTAACCGATAAAACCATTTATTTTTGTTACTTGACCTATGGTAGCCGGACCGTAAACCAGATGGATTTCCCATACCAACCAGTAACGGGCTAGTTGGGAACGTTTACTAGGGAGAATCCCTAACTATTGTTACCTACAAATTTCTAGGCATCAACAGTTTTTGGAGCTAGAAGGAGGGCATCCAGTGCATGGCTGGATGAGGAAACCCATTTCCTCGAAATTATTCCACCGGTAATAGTTTTGAGAGCAGTTTGTTTCCCAATCCAATTCCCGAAGAAAAGGGTAAAGAGCATCTATATTCAGTTGATAACGAAGTAGTTGACTATTTGAGAAGATTTACTAGGGCTTATGCAAAGAATATTAGAGGATTACCGAGTATCCCTACCTTACCCAGAAGAGAGTATCGGAAGAAAGACCGTCCTATATTAGAAGACGCGGTGTTGGTTGAATATTTTAAAGAACTAGTAGAAACAGCCTTAGAGGAAGTTGTTCAACCTATGAATCAGTTGGACCTAGATACACCTTACTGTTCACCTGTTCATACCCCTATTCATTCACCACCTCACTCTCCACTTAAAATCATGGAAAATGTAAATGCAAATTAGCCACCTAACCCACCAAATCCACCACCTACATGGAGGGCTAGATCACCACTAAAGCTAGCACCTCCTTTGCATGACTTACCTCAGGATTTTGAGAAAATGTTGCCTAAGTTTGACCCAAGTGAAAAGATTTTGGTAGATGATCATTTGGAGAGATTTTACTTGGCTATAGAAGGACTACGGGCTAGAGAACATGAAGATGTAGTCTGCATATTGTTCCCTCATACCCTGAAAGGAGCAGCAACCTCATGGTATTTTTCTCTACTTGCGAACTCAATCATAGACTGGGATACTTTTGAAAGAATATTTAGAAGTAAATATGCAGTCCAAAAAAATCATGCAGCTCTGATGAAAGGGTTATGTGCTTTAAAGAAAGAAATAAAGGAAAAAGTGCATTGTTTCACTCAAAGGTTTGCTGCTTATCTAAATAATTTTTCTACAACTGATAAACCATCTGATAAAGTTCTGAGTGAATACTATACTTCAGCTCTAGGGCCTGAATTGGCCATGTTTTCCAAGATGTTAGTCAAACCTACATTATCAGAAACTTATGAAGAAGTTGAGAGGGTAGAAGCTGAAAAAGAGAGCATAGAAGATTATCCTAAGCGGTCGGGAGAAAAAACTTTTGGTAAAAAAACGTTGTTACTAACTAAGCCTAAGGATGAGCAATCACATGACTTTGAAGGGATGGTGAATATGATGCAGAAGATATCCAACAGAGTGATAGATTTGGAGAAAGAAAAGGAGGCGCATAAAGCATACAAGTCTTACTATAAAAGGAGAGAAGATAACAATCAATCTAAACCTCCTCCACACAGTCTTGCATCAATGAATTTAACTGAGGTGGGTATGGAAAATTTTTGCACCTTTCATCAGTAGCCTCATTCTAAAAAAAAATGCCCTCAATGGATCAATTTGATGACATTAGTAATGAATCAGCTATTGGACTCTAAACTAACAAAAATTGATAATGAGGAAGAAAAAAATAACCAACCCATAGAAAAACAAGAAGAGGATGCTTTTTTTTATGGGATTGTGTCTCACTTTTTGAGACAGAAGAGGAAGGTTCACTGAAATAGGAAGAAACATTAGAAACAAATGTGACAACGAGAAGTCAAGGTTTGTTAAATAAAGACAATTCCATACTCCCGAAAATTAAGAGACTTCAGGAGAATGTAAAGAAAATTCAGAAGAACAACACAAATGATAAAATACCCGAATTTACCATTACCGGTCAAGATCCGAAACAAGTCAACATGCCTGTTAAGCCTATTGAGGACAAAGTTGATAATGTTAAGGAAAATCTCAAAGTACCTGAGATGGGGTACGATATTGTGGAGGACATTAAAAGGGCTAAGAAAAATATTTCGTTATTTGAAATGTGTAATGTACCTCAACAGAAAGAAATATTGTTAAAAGCACTTGAAGTACCAAACAAAGAGCTTCCCACTAACAACCAGCCTGTAGAAGAAATTGTTGAAGCAAGTGTGGGAGGTAAGGCTAGGTTTAAAACCCCACCATTCCTTTTGACTTTTGAGATTTTAAACCATAATGTGCACAATTGTTTAGCAGACTCAGGGTCAGCAGTCAATGTTATGCCACTGTCAGTCTGCAAGAAGATCAATGGAAAACCTAAACCAACTACCTCATAGGTTACTCAGCTAGATAGGACCAATGTGAAAGTATTCGAGGTAATGGAAGATGTTTTGATTCTCTTATCTGCAAATGAAAAGATATGTCAGTACATTGATATTGTAGTAGCAAACATACTTGATGTTTATGGACTTGTTTTGAATCCAGACTGGTCAGCAAGTCTAAATGGGTATTTCGCATCAGACTGGTCACATCTGTGGTTGCCTCATAAGGGAAGTCCAAATCAGATAAAAGTATTAAGAGAGCCCCACATGAAGCACAATGTTACTCAATTGGAAGAAAGGAATGAACCAGTGAATTCTGTATTGGGAAATTATCTAATTGAGCTAGAACTGGGAAACTACCAAGCAAAAGAAGCTAGCAGTACACCAAACACCCAACCCGATCTCCTTCGATTTTCACGGATTGATGAGATTGGTTGTAAAATAGTAGATTTAGTTTCAGATATAGTTTTTAATTCAAGACCAGTAGAATTAGATAATTGGTAGGCCTTTTTCAATTTGCAGTCAAGCCTATCCCCTCAACTTACAAGTTGCCATATTTACAGGGGTGGGCAGAGAACTGACCAGTTAGTGGTTTAGTTCTCAAACTTTTTTTTTCTTGGTTTTTTATTTCTTGATTATCTTGTACATAAATAAACTGATTTGTTTGTTTATTTTTTTATTTATTTCTGTTTTTTTTAGTTGGATTTTGATTGATTTCAATAAAGGAAGCAAACTTTTGGTTGCATGGAGAACATCAGAATTCTAGATTAACTAAAATCCTTGATTATAAGACTATGTATTATTGATTTATCTGAAATAATTCTTCTAGTTTAGTAGTTTTCCTAAATGGCTATGAACACATTGAAGTCCTACTTAATCCTTGTAAAATAACTCAGGATCGAAAGGTTTGGAATACTATTTCGGGGCTCGATCCATCTCACATTTAAAAAATGTCTTAGGGAGTGATAGCAAAAGACCCATGGAAAGGAAGCAGGGTAAACAGTATATTATAAATAAATGATCCCATGCCAAGAATTGAAAGCCAAAAGGCTAATAAGAGTAAAAAATCTCCTAAGAAAGCAATATGTATCAAAATGAAGTACTGAACCATATGAGTACAAAATTACCAAAGTTCTTCTCCATCCGTGAGCTGAAAATTAAATACATCTCTCACACAAAAGGACACTATGGATAGAGGAGCCTGAATAAAAATTTAGAAAGAAAGGCATGCAAGAGGACTCAAAAAGGAGAAAAAGGTACAAAAGAAAAAAAGTGCAAAATGGCATGGGAATGAGGAACAAAAGAATATTTCTATTTACCATATGTTATAATCCTGTGGTGTCCAAGCTGGAAGCTACCTGAAGACAGAGGTAAAAAATGAAACTCATATTCCTGGACTCAAAAGAGTTATCTTGACTTTGAAATCTTGGTTTCCATTTTCCTAAATTGGACTATCATCAATGATTAAAGGTACATATATTTTCCATTTGGGAAATCCATACATCTAGAATAATTCAACATGTTGGTTTTATTGTCAAATAGTCTGTTACTTAAGGAAGAAATTGTCTAGAGATATAGGTTCACCAGGTAGTTGCCAATTGTTGCAGCTGCAACTATTTTCCCAACTTTTTTAAAATTTTGGACCCTCCTTTTTAATTTTATCTTGCTTGGGATTGTTTGGATTCCTAAACTCTATTTATCCTCTGCTACAAGTTTGGATTGTTTGAAGTTGAATTGAGGTCAGCTGTTTTCATTCTTTTCAGAAAACTACTTTTTTTCTGCCAATGCTTTTGACTGTGGAGTTTAAAATTTGATTTGAAAATGATTCCCTTTTGATCTAAATGATTTCCTTCATCGCTATCGGAAGTCTATTTATGCTGAGCTGAAACTTTAGTTCTCTTTGCCACCACTGTTTCGGAGGTGAAGTGAACTAATATTTCCATCACCCAGCTAAAAAGAATTTTGGTTTATTTGAGCACTTAACGATTGTTTTGATTTTGCTGATGGTTTGGTTTTATCGTTGTTGGAGGTTTGTTGAAGATTGAGTCATGGTTTTATTTCTTTGTGCCACCGCTATTTTGGAGATAAAACAAACTAATTTTACCGCTGCACAACTTTAAAGTCTTTCGAGCACTAAACGTTTTCGATGATTTTTTTCCTGTTTCGATGATTTTTGAACAATGAATCGGGGCATTAGTTCTCTATGCCACCGATGGCTAGTCCTATTTTTCGCCGATGTGCTTTTATCTCTTTTTTTTATTTGACTGTCGATGTTTTCTCATTTTATCACTATCGAAGCATTAGTATTCTAAGTCGTCGTCGTTTCAGAGGGCAGATGGCAACGTTCTGACGGATTAGTTCTTGTCCTTGCCGTTTCTGTGGTTTTTTGCTTTTCATTGGAACAATTTATAATTTTGATCGAAAGTCGTAGTCTGATTGTTTTCTGTCATTGCGGCTGCTTTGTCAACTATCTGCTCATTGTTAATGTTTCTAATCATCGATATATAGTCCTCTAAGTTTTTTATCGTCGATGATTTTTGTTATTGTGAGACCCATAGTTGGTTTGACATCCATCGTTGCGGCTTTCTAGTAAACTACCTCGCCGATGATTAGTGGTTCCGATCTTCGATGCTTGTACGACAGTTTTTAGTGTTTTATTTCACCGACGTTTTATTTTGCTATGGAACCCTTAGTCTATATGACTTCCGACATTGCTGCTCCTCAGTGAACTATCCCGCCAATGCATTAGTCCTTGCACTTGTCAATGTCGTGATTTTATTGTTTTAACTTTCTGTTTTTTCTTTGCGCTATCGGAAGGGTTTTTTACTATTGATCGGAGGGCTAGTCTTTTTGGTCATCGAAACTGCGGCAGCGTTGAGCTCACCATCACCGATACTTACTCATTAAAGCTTCCGATTGCCGAAGTTTTCATTTGATTGCGGAAGCTGTAGCCTGTTTGTTTCCCGTTGTTGCGGCTTCGTAGTGAACTATCTTGCTGATGCATATAGTGGTTCAACCCGCCGATGAGAGTTTTGTTTTCGTCGGATGCTTAGTAGTTTTGTTCACCGAGAAGGTTTTTCCCACATTTTTGTGTGTTTTTACTCTATTTGATGATGGTGAGGTTTTTCCGTGGGTTTTGGTTGAGTCTAAGTTTCTCTGAGATAAAGAGCACAGGTTAGGGTTCAGATTTGGCGGTTACATTGTTATGATTCATGCTTTCATGATTTCAACTTAGTCTAGATGTGGCCTAGTTTAAGGCAAAGAATCTTTTTATTGAGCTTGTGATTTTAGTTTGGACAATGGATTTAGCAGATTTCAAGACACAAACTCATAGGATTTCTTTGTTTTGTCATTTTTTCATGCATTAACACTGTATATAGTATATTTTATAGAATGCATACAGAGAAGGTAAATGGACTGATACAGTTTTTTGGTTATTCATGATAGGGTGATTGATGCTGTAGAGAAGATATGTCTAGAATACGAAGCAGAAGAAAGAAGGCAGCAAGGAAGAAAGAGAAAGAAAATCAAGAAGCAGAGATGAAGAAAGAGAAGAAGAAAGTAAGGGTCTGAGATCTCAATAGATCGATAGCAGCAGAGGCCCAGGCTTGGGAAAAGATCATCAGCAACCAAGCTGGTATCTCTTTATAAAAGTGCTATTAATTTTTAATTTAATGTAACGTATTGTACAACACTCACTAAAAGACAAATTTGTGAGATTAAACGGTTCAGGGGGGATCCCAAAGGTCACAAGGGACAGCCCAAAGGTTTTGTTGTTTTGTATAAATAATGGAGAGTTAGATATAATAAAGGGACTTTTTCCCAAATATATTTGTGAGAGTATGTTGTAAGAAGAACTGTTTCCTTTTGCAATAAAGAAATTACAAGTTTCATGTTGGATAAATCTTGGTGGAAGGTTTCAAATGTTGTGCTATGGATTTGTTGAATGTGAACTATTTCGTTTTCAGTTGTTGTCCATTAACTATGAGATCGTTCTAACTCTTTGAACCTATGTTGTTGTTATGAATGCACTCTAGTTTATTTTATGAAAATTCCACTATGAGTAATGGAGGCTTTTCATAAACAATGAGCTATCTTATTGTTCATATATCTATTAATGTTCATGTGTTTTGAATTAAATAACAGCTATCTGTGATTTTTCTTAATGCATGCACAGAAATACATTACTCGTTGATAAATGATAATCTTGCTCCCTAGGGATAGGTTAGATAGTAAGTTTTAAGTTTCTTGCTGTGTGTGATTTAGATGCGAGTGAGTTAAGACAAGAGGTAAGAACCTGCGCATCACATTGTGACCACTCCTCGTATTCTCTATCAGTCTACATTCTTAGGTAGGCACTTGCATATCATGCTTAAATTCAAAAACTAAAATATACAAGGTGGACCGGGACATAACCGGTAAAACCCTTTATTTTTGTTACTTGACCTACAGTAGCCAGACCGTAAACCGGACAGATTTCCCATACCAAACAGTAACGGGCTAGTTGGGAACGTTTACTGGGGAGAATCCCTAACTGTTGTTACCTGCAAATTTCCAGGCATCAACACGAGTGTATTATGAACACAGTCTCAGAGACTCCATTCATCCCACACCTTCCTTGAGGGTAGCCGTAGCGGTTGATACTTTTGGACATACTCCAAGTACCCCCTAGGTATATTTGGAGTCCCCCCGCCTAATTTAATCAACTCATCATACATTAACTTGAAATTTGACCAAGATCACTTACAACACCCATTTGTTTTTCAACAGCAATCTCATTTGTGGACTCCATTATTGGCACTGATCTATTTGATACTATCATATGTTTCTGCATTGCTGCTTATCAAGTTTTGATTTCTATGTTGTTGTGGTATAACAAATATTGCAAATATCTTGTGTTGAATTCATTTGTCAAAACTCCTAAAAACTTACTCATTTAATAGCATCATCATCTAAGTAACCATCCTTAGTAACTCGTAGGGTCTACCCTCCTTGGCTTCGTTAGGATTTTGCTTAAACACAGGAGTCAAGAACAATGTGACAGCCTTTACTCAAGACTTGCCCGCAAGGACACACCAAGTGGCTTGAATATTTCTGCCACGTTCCCCCCTAGGTGTGTGAAAGGCGGCAACATCTTTTGGCGCTGTTGCCGAGGATAAATCTTTTTATTCCCGTAGTACGAATTTTTTCTTCTTCCTTTTTGTTTTTTCTTTGTTTGATAAATGCTTAGAGTAGATCTTTAATTTTCATCTGGCGACTCCACTGGATTTTTTCAGTTTTTATTTTTACAAAGAAAATCAAAAAAATAATTTTTGTGAAAGATTTATAAATGCTTAGTTTTTCACATGGTGACTCCATTGAAGGGATAAAACCATGTTATATCATAAACTTGTGAAGTTTTGTTGTGTGTAAATGAGCCCATGCAACATATTAAAACCTTTAAAGCTCATCACTTGACAGCTTCACCTATTTAGTACAAGGTTTAATGGTTATATCAAATGCATACTATTAATTTTTTATATGGATGAATTAAGGGAGTAGTGTGGTGCCTAGATAGCCAGACTTTTTCATCCTATCGATTTCTCAAACATCCCGGGTTTTCCTAACTTTGGTCATGGTGTGGGTGATGTATATAAATGGATTCCAATCTTTCATGGAAATTATGGTGATTTGGCCATCTGGCATGTCAAATATTTCCTTCAATTGATGGCTGACTCCAATGTGCTTTATGAAGACAATATGATGGAAATTTTTGCTAGTACTTTTCAGGGTGAGGCCTTTTGTTGGTTTTATCAGGGACTTCCTAATAAATGTATAACCTCATTTCCAAGCTTCCTTTGGATGTTTTTAGAGTAGTGGCACGATGGTATGGGTAGTATGAATGGTTTGAAAAAGTTCCTTGAAAAGATCTTTACCTTCTACCTATCTGGGATAGAGTATCACATGGAAACATATGATGGACCTTTTTCCATGATACAAAGTTTTGAAGACTTGAAATCACTTCTTGAACATTTAAGTGAAGAGGAGATCCATGATACTCCCATCAAAGAGCTTCCTCGTAGTTATTTAAGAAAGGAAGAAATTAAGTGGCTTATTAAAGAATGTCAGGTATCTCTCAATACACAGTAAGATTCTGAAGATGGGAACATCCATGACAATCACGTTGAAGAGTTTCTTGAAGAACCCTTATTTGGAGACATTGTTGAAAACCATCCTCATATCACTTTAACATAAAATAATAAAGATTTGGAAAAACTAGAGGAACCCATTGAGAAACACATCCCAAGTGATCCCATTGAATATGTCTATAAAGTTTCCTTGATTGAAGATAATATTGAAGATCCTTTTCATGATATCATAATAGAAACTATTGAAAATTTGGAGTGTTCTCATGATTATTTTACTGATAATGATCACAGTTTTTCTCCAGATTTACCTCAATAAGAAACCATTATACAATTTTATAAAGAAACTTATGATAAGATCAGTATGGTGTGTCCTGACACTAGACCTTGTTCTCCACATGTTGATGAAGGTTTTGAAAGTTTATTGCCTTGTAACATTTTTGAAACCAAATCTTCTGAAGAAGATTCTTATGAATACAAGGAAGGCATGGATAGGCAGGAGCATGATGCCATGGATGAAGATTCCCCCACATATGACATGGATGGGAGTGATGATTATTGGAATTTCATAGATAATCCAACTTGTGAAAATCTTATTGAGAATCCCATCCATGATATGTCCAGCAAGGGGAGTGTCTATTCAAAAATTTGTGGAAGTCCAATCCATGATATGTCCAACAAGGGAAGCATAGATACCTGAGAAAATATTAGCATGGAAGAGGAGCATTCTGAATTTTCACATGATCATTCAAAGTAATATCATGCCGAGTCGCACAAAGGTATCAATAATGAAGACATTGAGAAGCAATGTTGTGAAAAGTCAGATGTGATGCAGTCAGTGGAATGTCAGTCTCAGCCATCTTCTTCCCAAATAGATTTTCCTTATGATTTAGAGCTACTTGGGGCTTATGCAATGAGTTATCATTTGATAAGCTTTGATGATCAGTATGATGATGTAGTCAGTCTACCTCATCTTGCCGATTGGTATATCAGTCCTATCTAGTCATGGATAGAAGCAGCCTACGCAAGCACATACCAGTTTGGGAAGAACTTTAATGACTTTATTCATGCCTATGATTTCCCATCCAACCCTCCCATTTTGGATCATCACGCAGGTTTGCATTCTCTAAATAAAGTATCCTTACTTTGGCTGGTAACCAAAGACAACGAAATCTTTTTTTACGTTAATAAAATGCTTATGTGGTTCCATTGGATTTCTGATTACACTTAACCCTTTTTATATCATGCTTAGAGTAGGAAAATAAGCTCCTTAAAAAAGAGCATTTACTTTACACATTTCTGTTTTGTACTTAGCTATGATAAAAAAAAACTTTTTTCATTAACATGGTTACATTTTTGTTTAAATAATCATCTTAGTGGTTCATTTGGATTTTATATAAAGCTTGTGATACTGAGGTTTTCTTGTCAAGTTGAGATGATTTTACAGGGTGTATAAACCAGAGGATCTGGTGTTCTTGTATCCTCTCCTTGCCATATGACCAGATCGAGCACATGTCCCATAGTTGGAGCTATATGTTACCACCTAATTTGTACTTAGTCGGTGTTATCAAGTGAGCCTGGTGAACTGGACAAAGATGATTTGTTCAGGCTTCAGAATACCTTTAGACTTGCTTCTGGGAAGTGTTTTTTTCTTATCTACCACATGTTCATACCCGCTTGGGGGAATTGTAATAAAATGTTATAGCATGGTAGTGTATGTAAAAGACTCGGTCTCTTGGAATTTATTTATCAATCTGATCAGCCCAGAGTGTTTTTTCCCTTGGTTCTT
>LPNX010985465.1:127078-146325 GCA_001517045.1 Pseudotsuga menziesii
ATGGATCAGGGCTGAATTGGAGCTTAACGGGCCCATGCATATCTAAGTGTTGCACCCTCCTTTCTCTCTCCTCCACACATGTGCATCAAACTGGGAGTTGTTTGATGGGTGGTTCAGTTCACTGAGTGAGGTGTCACTCTGATTTGTAGTTCCATTCTAGTTAGACTCAGTTCATCATCATATCAGACTCAATTCATCATCAGATCAGGCTCGGCTTGACTCTCTATCAGCTTCAGTCTCTCTTTCAGTCAGGCATGCGCCTCTCTTGGCCAATCTGACTATAAATAAAGCAACTTTTTCCTCTTCCAAGCTAGTGAGAGTTGGATGAAGAGTTGTTGCCATTGTAATACTGCTATATTTTAATTATGAATAAAGAATATTTGGAGGTTATACCATGTAGTGCATGTGTTTGTGTGGATTCCCAACGTCATGCTGCTAATGTGGTAACTGCAAATTTTTGCCAATTTTTGTGTTGCTTTGTATTCTGGATTCAAGGATTTGGTTGAAAAAGTAAGGGTGTAAACTAGGAAAGTAAGATTACTTGCTCTTGTTTATTCATATTATGTATGCTCAAGAATCTAATGTATATGCTTAAATAAGATTACTTTTGCATGATCTTTCATTTTTTTGTTTCATACATATATATCCAGATCTCACGAGGTGTTGTATAGGCTTGTGTGATCTAGTTGCAGGTTCCCAATCGGATGAGGTGTGGATCAATAATGAAACCATTCCTTATCCAATAAGCTCAATTCTATGTCTCTCAGTGCTCCACAAAAGGGCCTCCTTTCAACTTGTTTCATTCAAGCAACGAACTAGCCTTCTCTCCTCTTACTCTCCTTTTAAAAAATTAAATCTTCTTGGTTACTTAGATTTTATATTTTAGATCCTCTGTTTCAAAGCTGATATATTTCTAGATCTGAACATATAGGAGCTGCATGCATAGATTTAGTTTCATTTAAGAAAAAGATTCAAGTCCTTTCTCTTTAAAATCTAGATCTAGCACTAAAAGTCTTTCATTTTTTATAAGCAATTTTAAGCCAAATCAAAAGCTTGTTTAAAGTGAATAGTCTTTATTTATTAAAATTTAAATCCAGCATCTAAAGTGCACATTTCATTGGATTCCCCAAAGCTATCCAAGATCCTCAGGAGGACTTGTCCTCTTGAGTTATTTTTGTCTTTTCTTAAAAGTACTTTAACTTAGTATTTTCGGTAGTTTTTTTTTGTCCAAAGACACTTTTAAAGTGTTTTTGGGAACTTTACACTAATTAAATATTTTTGGTTTTTCGCAGGTCCATCCAAAAAGAGGAGGAGGTGCTGTCCGAAACGCGATTTTTGGGCCATTCAAAACCCCCCATGGGTCTCCCTATCTTCCGTAGTCATTATTGTTGTACTTTGTAAGCCCTTGGGTTCGTTTGATATAAGAACCAAGAAGAATTTTTTTCAATTAGTTTTCTAATATTGTAACCTTTAATAAAAAATAATCACTTCTAGTAGGCTCTTTCGAGCCCACTCCCCATCCCCCAGGGGGGATCCTGTGTTTTGTGTTTTTTGCACTTTTTCATTTTTTTCTAGTTTTGTCTTGTATTGCAGCATTGTATACTTTGAATTCACATTATATACTTTCAATATTCACAATTCAAAGTAATCATACTACTTACCCGACGACTTCCCGATTAACCTGAAAGGGGAAAGAGATGCGTGGTAGGACTAATTAGACAATCAGTGAGTTGTGTTTTGTATTTTTATGCTATCTAAAATTAACCGCTCCTCGCTTTCATGATTTTGAACCTCTTGGACAAAAAGAGATTCCTGGAGTTTTTCCTTTTTTAACAAAGAACATAGCTTAAAATCCTTTAAAAACTTATCAAGGCTCCGTTGTGTATTCTCTGCACTGGCTATGGTTCTTTCGATCAGTCAAGCTGCATCAAAAGCAAAGCGAGTGATTAGAATAATTAGGATTCACTTTCCCAATTAACCACCTCAGGAGAAAATCCAATGCCTCGATTGAACCGTAAATGGTGGAAAATACCCAAAGGAAGTGGGAACTACTGGATAGTAACCTCGACGCGCCGATCTCTGTTACATCCTAGCGAGTGTATTATGAACACAGTCTCAAAGACTCCAATCAACCCACACATTCCTTCCGAGTAGCCATAGCGGTTGTTACTTTTGGAAATACTCCAAGTACCCCCTGGGTATATCTGGAGTCCCCCACCTAATTTAATCAACTCATCATACATTAACTTAAAATTTGACCAAGAGCACTTGCAACACCCATTTGTATTTCAACAGCAATATCATTTGTAGACTCCATTATTGGCACTGATCTATTTGATACTATCATATGTTTCTGCATTTTTGCTTATCAAGTTTTGATTTCTATGCTGTTGTGGTATAACAAATATTGAACATATTTTGTGTCGAATTCATTTGTCAAAACTCCTAAAAAAATTACTCATTTAATACCATCATCATCTATGTAACTAGCCTTAGTAACTCGTAGGATCTACCCCCCTTGGCTTCATTAGGATTTTTCCTAAATGGAGGAGTCAAGAACAAGGTGACAGCCTTGACTCGATACTTGCCCCCAAGGACACACCGAGTGGCTTGAAGATTTCTGCCACGTTCCCCCCCAGGTGTGTGAAAGGTGGCAACACCTCCCGCTTTCCACTTTCTGCATGCAGGTTGCTTGTTGTGGAAGCCCTTGAATTTTGTTATACATTTTTAGTATTTCACAGGCCTTTAGGCTCAAGTTTTTTCACCTATCTTTTCTGTGTTTTCTTGGAAAGACTAAGGAGTTTCCAACCCTCGATGGTTTCTATTCCTTTGGCCGAGTACATCGCTTGAGAAAAGTTTTGGATTAGGGTTTCCAAGGTCATTCTCAAATGCCAAATGTTCTTAAGAACACCTCACTCATCATAGTAACCTCCATAGTTCACCATTTGTTCTAAAAACAGTACACATGAAACTTCAATAAGCTAGAAAATGGCTTAAACCCAAAGAAAGCATTAATAAATACCTACAAGGGATCCCTCACCTCTAGGTGATAATGGTGGAGGTATAAAGAAACCAAGTATACTCTTGTAGAAAGTAAAAAGGCTTCAATCACCTTTTCAGGCTTTAGGTCTTAACACAGGAAACCAATAAACAGATCGATACATTTTGTGCTCCCTAACTTAACACAAGAATCAATAAACAAATCAATACCTTTAAACCATATTCCAGTGCAGCGATCCTCCTAGATCCAATAAAACCCTAAAGGATAAACATGGCCATATTTTACCCAGAAACCAAATCATTTCCCACATCGGAGTGCATACTCCATTTCTTAAATCACAGGCTACAATACATGATCTAGGACTTAAACATGAAACTTTAACTATCAACAACCACATTTATGCTTATAAAACAGGTATATTAGGAACTCATTAGTGTGCAATATTTAAACACCTTAGCCAAGTGTAGAGCATATTGGCTTCCCTATCAGGGGTCTCTTACACTGGCATTAACAAAGGAATCATATAGAATCCAAGTAAATATTTGCAGAAACAATATTATACCATTTGAGAAACCATATTACGAAATGCAAGTCATAGTCATTCAAAACAGAGTATGAGTATACACCAGCTCAGAAGAATGGGAATATCGAAGGATGAGAGAGATCTACAGTGGATACCAATATAGAAGGATGACAGAGATCTACGGTATCGATATCCACTATCTACCAATATGATAGTTGATTTTATCTAACATTTAACACCATTCTGCATGTAATGAGAATTATTTGAACCGTGCAACTTACCTCTGCAGATTTACCTGTAGTCATCGATCTCATATGTTGTAAGTGTACACCCTTAATTCCTGCTGCAACACAATACTTAAGCAGATTTTTCATATGCAGCTTATCTCCAATGTCATACTTAGGATATTTTTCATATTTTTTATTTCAAACCTAGGAATAAATCCTTCAAAGCCTTAAAACCCCTTCTGCACCCCTCCTATGTCATATGATGCCAATTTTTTGACCTTACCTTCCACTTTCTCTGGTCTAACCCCTTCCAACTCATTAGCCCAAAAATAGTGCTAACACCTACTACAAAGTTACATTGCATAATTTTTGCACTCATACTGTTAGCGATAATGAAGAAATGTAATGATGGTGTTTTCTATAATTAGGATTACTGGTTTCTCAGTTCCTTAGTGATAGGATCTGATCCATATTCTTGGATTTAGTTTTCTTATTGTTTATCTATATATGTAAGTTTATTCAATAATACAATTGAGTTGTGCGTGTGATCCTCCTCCTGTGTGTGCGACCCTTTGCACTCTGTCGTTTCATTTGGTTATCTAATTTGGTATTAGAGCCAGTTAGAGGGAATTGTTGTTGGTAGAATAGATTCCTTCTAAGAGGAGGACGAGTTGTTTCGTGGGATTTGGTTGAAGGAGAGATCACATCATAGAGGCGCTAGCTTCCAACGGTCTGCATTTGAAAACAAATGTGAGAGAGATCGGTGCCATATATCATTAGAAGACACCAAAAACAAGAGAGGGTCATGGACTGTTGAGTGTTGGGCAGATTAAAAATCATGTGAGTGTTGGGCGTGAATAAAAGATAGTTGCGACCATCACTACTGGGATCTTTGCTACCATTTGAACTGAATGTTGCAATGTGAAGGAGATTGCAGTCATCTGAAGTCTCTGGATATCGTGACCTACGTGGAGGAGTTCTCTGCCAATGTGTTGTGGGGATTGCTAAGGGAAGCTATAAAATATCTGAAGTTTCTGAAGTTTCTTACTTAGGTGCTGCACGAAAGAATCATTGGTAATCGCTAAGTAAAAGTTTCAATAACGAAATATCTAAAGTTTATGAATTTTCTTACCTGGGTGTTGCGTGAAAAAATCACTATTAATCATTGGTAATCCCAATCACGAGTAATCATTGTTGGCAAGGGGTTGGGGTAAGTTGCTCAGCATCCTGGATACTATGCAAGCTCAGAAGACAGGAATAGTGTGCAAGGCAGAAGATGGACTACTTTTGAATATTTTGTGTCACTTTTTTTACTTTTGGACCATATTTTGTGGATATTGGTGATTAGTTAGAAAATCAGTTAGGAGTTAGTTATAAGTGGACCATGAATGCAAAGGCACAAGCCTATAAATAGAAGAAAAATTGTAATTTTGAAGGTGGTTTTTTCTCTATAGTTCTTGGAAACTTGGTTCTGTCATCCCTCCCTTGAACATCTTGGGTGAAACCTCATCCTCTCTGCAGGTGTTGCTGAATAGGGTAAAACCTGTATGGGTCGATGCTTAGGGAGATATCGACGAATCGAGTGTCGACAAAGTGGGACCCCCTATCGACTGGGTTTTTTTGGCTTGGTTTGCACCAACAAATGGTTCCATTGTCAAACATGGTAAAACCTGTATGGGTCAATTCTCAGGGAGATCGTGGAGAGTCAAGTATCGATAGAGTGGGAACCCCTGTCGACTGGGTTTTTTTGGTTGGGTTTGTACCAACAAATGGTTCTATTTTCAGGACCTTGTTGTGACTGAGAGGAGGGCATGTGGAATCCAAAGTGACCAAAGACTCAAGATTGGATGTGGCATCTAACGCGACCAGAAATTCAAGATTGGTTTGATCAGAAGCTTTGAGAATTTGCTGAAACAGAAAATCAGAACCCTAAACTGATGATGGACAAGTGGTTGGTTCTCACGAATATTTCTTCTCTAAGTTTCCCATCATATTGTATGAGTGGTTGGAGCAGTTCACTTACAAGAAGACAAATTTCCAAGGAGGAGAACCAACATCCTTGACCCCTGAATTGATCCAGGAGCTGCTTGAAACTGATAACAAAGCATCGCAGGCTATTGAGGTCTGGCTATATAGATCCTAAAAGGTTGAATCACTGAGTTTGTAGTCGATGCTACTAAATCTTACAGCAAAGCAGACGAGAATTTTTCAACGGACTCAGAGGTAGGTTTTTATTATTGCTCCAGTTGTCAATTAAAATGCTTGTCTGTGAAATGGTATACTGAAGATGCACCTCAAGTAGTAGCACTCCAGTGTATAGAGGTGGGGGATACCATGACTAATGGGGGCGGTGAATGGGAATATAAGGGGTAGATGGGTGCAAGTTTCAATGAGACTGAGGGGGAAGATGAGGAAGAGAGTGGTCTTACAAGGGGAGGAGCAAGGTTTCAACAAGAGAATAGGTAGAGGACAAGGGAAGGTCCTGCTACGATCGAAACGAAAGACTGTGAAGGAAGACCACATGGGACGAAGTGACCTTACAGCGACGAAGAGGATGAACAAACCCAGACTATGTCCAAGATGGTAGTAAGATCAAACCCCAACAACAATGTACCCACTCCTCCACGCACTACTCCACATTGGGGAATAACCACAAATACCACTTCAACTTTCTGACATGTCAACAACATTCTAGTAGTAGATCAACATTTGTAGGAAGAAGGTCAAGGATGGCGAGAGATGACATTAAGTTACTGTTGTTTCATGGGAATGGGACTGATGATACCGAGCAGTATTGGTTCCTCTATGAGGCAGTGTGGACAGTCTGACAAACCGCGGATGATGATGTCAAGAAGGGCCAACTTGCAACTACCCTCTGGGGTCATGTGCTAGATTGGTTCATGAAATTCATACAAGTTCCTACAGGGAATCCTACAAAAATATTGGATGAAGTCCAGAGGGGACTGATCGAATAATTCCGGAAGCCTAAGTCTGAAGCGCATTATATTACTGAGTTAAAGGAGATTAAGCAATTTCCTAATGAAATTCTTTGGGATTTCGATCGGAGATTTAAGACACTGATGGATTGAGTCAGTTTTTCTATGAGAAATGTTTAGCACAAAGAATGGTTTATCACGGCACTAGTACCTCATATCCGACAACCCCTAATGCAACTAAAAATCGTGACATAGAACAAAGCTCTGGAGATCGCAATGAAGTTAGAAGCCTCACCTGTTGGGGATAATTCAGTTGGTATGAGCCAAATCCAGGTGCAGCTGGAAAACTTAATGTTGCAGTTACAAGACATAAAGAAAGGAAAAGAGAGTTATAAAGATCTTTGGTGTACTCGTTGTCGCACGGGTTGACACACTAAAGATACTTTCTTTGACTTCCAAAATTATCTGCTATCTCGGGCATCAAACCCATTGAGTTACAGAAGTGTACCATAGTGTCGCATATGTCAAGTATATGGGCACCAACATGAGGAATGTACCTGCATGCAGAAGATGGTGATGAAACCGACCAATTTGTATTGTTCATTTTGTCAATATTTGGGGCATGAAGACAAAGACTATCATGCATACAATCTGCTTCAGGAAAGAACATATGATTCCTACTTTGTGAAGGGAGGAGATTATCATACAGTTAAGAAACCATAGCTGCAGCCTCAGATGGTACATTCTTGTCCTCAACAACAATATACACCACCACCACAGATGCAATTTATACCATCACAGCCGCAACCACAGTTTGTGCTGTAGCCTCAGCCGCAATACAATCAAATGGTGATGCCTCAGGCACAAGCCCAATATGTTCAAGTGGTGCACTATCTTTAGCAACAGTCAAATCCCCCACCACAACAGGTGGCTTAGCCATAGTATCAACAGCAAGGACAATTTCATGGAGGATTCCAAGGAAGAGGAGGAGGACAAGGTCGCGCATCTGTCCAGTGTTACAATTGTGGGGTATTTGGGCATTACCAGAGAGACTTCCCACACTTGTAGTGCTCGTGTGCATATTGTACAATGATTGATCATACTATTGAAGACTTCCCGCAATTGATCGCAAGATGATAGGCCAGGAACGTGCCTCAGATGCAAAACTAGAACCAGTTACAGGCTCAAAATCAGCTACAAAACTAGAACCAGTTGCAGAACCAAGCTCAAAATCAAGTTCCACTTCAGAATCATACTGTGAATCAACCAATGAACCTGCCATTGAACCAGAATCCATAGCTGACTCAGAATCCATTGATGAACCAGAATCAAGGGCCAATGGTTGCGATGATCTTGGTAGAGCCCAAAACAAAGGATGTTGATGTTTCTATTGTCACTCGCAGAGGAGAGATGACTGGAGACGATGAGCCCTTCCTGCAGATTCAATTGGAAGGAAAGAAAAAATCATCATTCAAGATCACCACTGAAAAAGAGACATTCTTTGAAGCTCGGGAAGCGATTGGAAGAAATCTTGGTAAGTCACCTGTCTATGAAATGCCTTATGCTTTCGATTCTTCACTGGAGGTAGGACCATTGCAGCAACCTGGTACCTTGCAGTTGTTATTTGAGGGTTGTTTATCATTAGCATGAGATCTCAATGCTCTCACCAAGATTGAAAATCTGTTGCATTGCCCTAGTAAGGAGTGGAAGGATTCCATGGTGAATTATTTACATAAGAAAAAGATGGGCAAGGAGATGCACATGAACATTCAAATTGGAGACTATGAGGTAGATTCAGTCATTCTGGATCTGGGTTCAGATGTGAATATTCTAACAAAGCAAACATGGAAAAAGATGGGGAGGCTGACATTGGGTTGGTCCCTTATGCAATTGCACTTAGCTAATCAGGCTAAGGTGCAACCAATTGGACGGGTATCTATCCTGGTTGTAGATGTTGAAGGTATGAAGACCCATGCTAATTTTGATGTAATTGAAGTTGTTAATGGTGAAGGATCTTATCATGCATTGCTAGGGTTTAGGTGGGCCAATGACCGTATGGAAATGTTCAACTTTAAGAAGCGAATCATGACGTTTGAAAACCAAGACTTTAGAGTCATCGCACCTATGGATCCAAATGAAGGATGGTGATATATTGAACTGGTAAAAGATGAAGTTGTCTGGGGATGGGATCATGTGTATGACATCCCTGCATATTATATCCACCCAACTGTTGACGGAGAACTCTGTTGGCACAATGCTAGTTCTGATTCTTCTGATTCTGAAGATATGTTAGAGCATTGGCAAAACTACATGCATGAGGTGTCATTCAGGAAATGTGGTCTGGTCACATAGTCATTGTGCCATGTTGCGACCGAGATTATTGAATTACCTATTTATGAAGGGCTACCTGAACTATCAGTGTTCCTAATGGATTTTGAAGAAAAGGTATCATAATTGTATCAATTCTTGGTGATGGATGAAGCACTGAAGGCTACTCCAGCCTGCTGGTGGGTGACTCATAAGAAGACTATTATTGGATGGGTGCAATGTCATCGGTTACTTACAGTGCGTTTCGGCAATGAAGAAACATAACATGTTGGAAGGTATGATGGGAATATTGACCCTAGGGTTAACCTGGGGAAACATCACACTCTGTGGGCATCACGACCAAAGGATGAATGGGTCCATGCCTTTGTTCACACCTTATACAAAATGCCAAGGTCATGGTACATATTAGCAGAACTGTGCATAGAAATAACTACTTGGGAGGAGTTGACTATTTACTTCGCGCATACATTTAGTTTTGTGGATTCCAATCCTGATGCCAACAATGCACTACAGATCATCTAAGACATGGTATTGAAAGTGGTTCCAATTGCATATCTCGTAGATCCACATGTGCGCTGTCACATGAAGTCCATGGAAGAGTGTTACAATGTGTCTGGTGAACCTGAAGATGACGATGAGATATGGAATATCAATATTATTGAGATGAAAGGAAGTAGGGATGTCGTAATACCAGATGTACTGACCGACCCTATGAATCAGCCTCTGAAGATCCGAAAAGTTAACATTGGGATAGAGGAGAACCCAAAATTCGCAAGTATTGGGGACTATTGGGAGGAGGAAACCATGGCTAATATCACAGATATGTTGCATGAGTTTTAAGATCTATTTCTGACAAAGTTCTCAGAGATGAAGAGGATACTAGGTGATCTAGGGGAAATGAAAATCCCACTAAAGCTAGATGCAAAACCAGTGAGACAGAGGTGGTATTTCCTGAATCCGTGATACAAAGAAAGAGTCAAGGATGAACTTGATTGGATGCTGGATGCTGGAATCATTGAGACCATCAAAGAATCAGAATGGATCAGTCCTATGGTGGTCCAAGACAAGAAAACCAATGAGGTTTGAATCTATGTCGACCTCAAAAAACTGAACGATGCTTGCATGCATGACTCGTTTCCAACACCGTTCACAGATGAAGTACTTGAAGGAGTAGGAGCTTAGGAAATGTACTCTTTAATAGACGCATTTTCCGGTTATCACCAAATTAGAATCACAAAGGAAGATCAACATAATATGACATTTGTTACAGAATGGGGTTGCTTCCCGTACATAGTGATGCCTTTTGGGTTGAACATTAGAGGAAATTTCAACTCAAAATGGGCCTCCTGAGGAAATTTAATAAAATAATAGTTAAAATAATAATAAAATATTTATTAATTTTGGAGGAAGAAAAGGAAAAAACTACTTTTTGTTTGTATTTTTGACATATCTACTTGTGTTTTTACTCAAATTTTGATCGGGAGAGCTCGTTGGATGCAGAATTAAATTCTACATCCAACGAGCTCTCCCCATCGAAATTTGAGTAAAAACACAGGGAGATATGTCAGAAATATGAACAAAAAAAGTAATTTTTTTTATGATACCTATCTGTTGGGCTATAGGGCAGACCCGGGTTTTATACCATTAACTTCGCACCAACAAAAGACCCACAGTGTTGGCCCTTCGGGAAACAACCCACGAACAGGTTGCAGTCTCACCCGAAACAGCTATGGGGTGCCGCAGAACTAGGTTTCTGCAAGCAGAAGAGTGATATTACTGTACCTTTAGCCTTTAATAACTTATAATCATATAACACAGAGCTTCAACATTCACATATATAACTTCATAGCTAGATAAACAGACAATGACTTGCTTAACCCTTTACTGGGAATTCACAGCGAAGTTAGTATTTTAGCAGTGACCTTACTTATCAGATATATATTTATCAATGCATGAAAGAACATAACAGAAACAACACAAAGAACCACAACACCAGATATAATGTGGTTCACCCCAGTGTAGGGGCTGTATAAAATCACAATTCTAATCTACGCACTCAGCTACAGATCCCTTCAAGTCCTCAAGCTGCACACTAAGCTGCAGTATCTGCGCACACAGCTACAGATCTCCTTTATCACCCAAAACCCTCTATGCACATAGCTGCAGAGGTCGTCCATGCACACAGCTGGGACTTAACCTTTCTTACAAAACCCTTAGACAGCTCTTAGCTTTGCATTACATTAGCATCATTAGATAATCATCAAAGGCCTAACCTTACTTCTTTACACAAGTGCCTATTTATACAGTGCACTATTACAAAACCATGGACTTAAACCATGGGCACCTTGAACCCTAAACCCTGGACATAAACCATGGGTTTATTACAAAAAGAGGGCTTTGACTCAACCCCGACACTCCTAAGACTATTTTGAGTCGTAATTCCACTTACAAACTCCCACAAACCCACGGAGTTACCCACCTTAAGGACCGTTAGGGTGCACGCCCTAATAAGCCCCTAAGACTCACCAGTGTCCCGTCCCGGGACACTCATCTGCTTTTCTGGTGGTAGAATCTTGTTGGTGAAACATAGTGCGATACTTGCTGAAGCCATACATGCTGTTGTCGATTGCTTGCTCCTTTTCTTCATAATATTTATGATGGTTAAGGCCTTTTGGATCTGTCAGCGACCCCATCCTTCGATTTGCTTGCCGAACATTTCACCATCCACAACTTAGGGTCCCCAGAATTGCATGTCAAGGTGCATAAGACAAACAGCCGCCTCGGTTCTGCCAAACTAGGAGGATACATCTTGGGATGTTTTAGAGTTTTTCCATGAAGACCGGTGGTTTTCTTCGTGCGGCTTAGAGCGCACTTCTGCCTTTCTTTCTTCCTCTTAGAGCGAACTTGTGCCTTTCTTTGTGCCTTGGTCGAACATGGCTGCACGGGTGGATTGCTCAGAAGGTTCTGCAGACCTCTCTCCCTGAACTCTCGTAATAACTCCTAGACTTCACGATCATTCGACATAGTTCTAATTGAAGAAACTCAAAGAAATGCACAATGCAGGAGTTGCAGGCCGGTGTAGCTTCTTATAGAATCCCGCAACAGAATCTGTCATCATGGTGCATTAATGACACCGAATCTAATGGAGTGGCGGAAATCCTATCCACACGGTGCCAGATTTTCCCAAAATCTCATTATTACAGGCGGTTAGGGCAGTTCTCGTGCCGGCGCCGCCAAGTCTAGTTTGTCCCATCTGTCACATTTTAGGCTGCGACACACCTTTGACCTTCGACATAACCACTAACTTCAGCTTCACCTTGATAAGTACCTTCGACACAATATTAACCTTCGACCCTTCTTGACCCATGCGGCACCCAAACTTCAACCTTTGAACTTTGATAGTCTTCCACACTTCTTAGCTTTGAGGACAGATTCATTATAGTCTAGCACCCAATTTCAACTGTTCTTGGTACTTAGACTTTTCTTCTTGGTGTTACTTCTGATTAGGAGGTCCCAACCTATCCCTGTACTTCTTTAAACGACTGCCATTTACCATAGAAGGTAAAATTTCTCCATTCAACTTAGCTAACTAGACTGCGCCACCATCAGTAAATTTCTGCACTATGTATGGTCCTTTCCAATGTGTCTTGAACTTACCTGGGAATTTCATGAATTTGCTGTCATATAAGAGCACAAGATCACCCTGCTGGAACTGCTTCTTCTTGATGTGTCTATCATGCCATGCTTTTTCTCGAGCTTTCTGCACTTGCTGTTGGAATCCTGCAATAAATCTGTCCTCTTCAAGTTCTAGTATCTTTGTCAGCCTTTCTGTCATTATAGCTGGGTCATCCATCTCTGTGAAAGCAGATATTCTGAGGCTAGGAACAATGTACTCCATGGGCATGACTGCTTCTTCTCCATAGACCAACCTAAAAGGTGTATGGCCTATCAACTTCTTGCAGGTAGTTCTATAAGCTCATAGTACTACTGGAATTCTAAGATCTCAGTCATTTCTATTAACATTGCAAACCTTTGTCAGAGCATGTTAAAGGATCTTGTTAAAAGCTTCGACAGTTCCATTTGCTTGTGGATGATAGGCAGTACTCTTCCGATGATACACCTGAAATTCTTCAGTCAATACTTCAATAGTCTTATTTAGAAAATGTGGTCCTTGATCACTCATAAGAACTCTAGGACACCCAAATCTGGACAAGATTTTATCGAAGATGAACATCGCAGCTGTAGTAGTGCTACAGTTCTTGACTGGTTGAGCTTCGTCCCAACGGGTAAGGTAGTCAGTCCCTGTAATAATGTATCTTGCTCCTAACTTCTTTGCAAGGGGATTAATAGGGCCAACAAAATCAATAGCCCACTTGTAAAATGCTTGTAAAGTTACCTGCGGGGCCAGAGGCATCTCATCCCTCCTGGATGGTTTGCCTATCCTTTGATAGATGTCACAGCTGTGACAATATTCTCTTGCATCCTTGTGAATTGTGGGCCACCACAATCCGACTGTCAAAATCTTCTGTGCTGTAGCTTTTCCTGCATAATGAACTCCTACTGCTCTGGAGTGTGCCTTAGCCAAAATCAGTGGATTTTTGTGCTCCAAGACACATCTGTGCAGTATTTCATCTGGTCCCATTTTATACAGCTATCCTGCTATTAGGGTAAATTCGGCTGCTCAAACCACCAGCTGCTTCTTCTGCTGTGTTGTCATCTCGGTGGGTGGAAAACCTGTAGACAAATACTGAAAAATATCCTGAAAGTAATCATCAACCATCTGGATGGCAAACAATTGGGCATTAGGAAGACCTTCGTCCAAACTGGTGGGTTCTTCTCCCGACTCGAGCCTCGACAATTGGTCAGGTCCTAGGTTAAGTCTTCCAGGCTTAACTATGATCTCAAAGTCATATTCTTGAAATAGAATCAACCATCTGCATATCCTTCCACCTAGCACAGGCTTGTTAACCAAATACTTCAAAGCAGAATGGTCAGTGAACATCTTAAAATGAGATCCTAACAGATAATGTCGAAACTTTTGTAGTGCATACACCATAGCGAGACCTTCTCGTTCTGTCGTAGTATAATTTTTCTCTGCTATGGACAATTTTCTACTTGCAAAAGAAATAGGGTGATCAATATTACCTTCACCTGACTAAGCCAATACTATACCCAGAGAAATGGAGGATGCATCGGCATGCACATGAAACTCCTTATTCCAGTCAGGGAATACTAAGATAGGGGCAGTGACCATTTTTTCCTTCAAACTATCCAAGCTTGCTTGGCACTCAGGTGTCCACTCGAACTTAATATCTTTCTTCAACTGCTTTTCGATCGGAGCTATAATCTGAGCATATCCTTTGATGAATTTCCTGTAATATCTAGTGTGACCAAGCGTAGTGCGAAGTTGTTTAATGGACTTCGGAGGTGGCAGGTTCACAATAATAGCTATCTTCGCAGGATCCATCATCAATCCTTGATTACATACAATGTGACCGAGCAGAATTCCAAAAGGTTCACAAAAGATACACTTTTTCAAGTTGAAGGAAATCTGGTGCTGTCTACACTTATCCATCATAAGTCTTAAACTAGTTATATGGTCTTTTAGTAGCCCAAAGATAGTCCAATTGTCAAAATAAACTTCTAAGAATTTATGTATAAATTCCTTAAATGCAGAGATGAATACTCTAGAAAACATAGCAGGTGCATTCTTTAATCCAAAGGGCATAATTGTATACTGAAAGGATCCCATTTCTGTAGCAAAGGTTGTCTTATGTCGATCCTCTGGAGCAATTCTGATCTGATGGTAACCTGAAAATCAATCAGTAAAAGAGTACACTTCTTGACCCCCGACATTGTCTAATACTTCATCTGTAAAGGGGGTGGGGAAAGGATCATGTAGACAAGAATCATTCAGCTTCCTCAGATCAACACAGATTCGTATTTCGACCTTAGTCTTCTTCTCTTGCACTACCATAGGACTGACCCACTCGAATTCTTCAACAGGCTCAATGATTCCTGCAGCAAGCATCTTATCCAGCTCCATCCTAACTTTTTCCTTATACTTAGGGTTCAACCTATAAGGGCGTTGTTTCACAGGCTTCGCATCAGGTTTCAAAGGGATCTTTATCACACCGATATCACCAAGGATACCTTTCATCTCTAAGAACTTCGTCGGAAATAGGTCCTGATATTCATGGAGAAGTTGGGTCACTTTGCTTACCATCTCTTCATCCCAATAATCTCCAATGGTAGCATAATTAGGTTGTTCTTCTGATCCAATGTTGACTGTCCACGTCTTCAGGGTCTGAGTCACTTCGGGTGCGTCGATTGCTGGTTCGTGTACTTCGCAGTGTCCTTCTGACTCAGGAATATCAATATTGCGTGGATCATCATCCTCGTCAATTGCGAGGTTATAACATTCTACTGCATGAGCTTCTTGTGCTTTCCAATCAGGTCGGTATTCTACTACTTCTTGATCATCAAATACCTTAATATGGATCAACCTGATAGCTACATCTAAAGCTGGACAAACTTCATTTGTAGAAAAGGTAAGCACAAAACTATCAACAAGACAATCCCAACTTACAGTATCCTAGTGAAGCTCAGCCTCTGTGTACCAATTCTTTGCTATCGGTTCCAAAGTATGCACAAACCGATGTACCCATTCTTCCTGAGGTACATGCTTGCACTCTTCGTAGCACTGCGCCAAATGTTCCTGAGGGCTAGTCTTTCCATCAAACCTGCTTTGCCCCTCCTGGGGCTGATCCAAAAATCTCAGGCGAAGGGATTTCTGACAAGCTTCCCAAATAGGAATGTACTTCTTATGGCTATTCTACCATCTGGCTGCTGTGGCTCTGAATGTTGAATCCAGAGTCTCCATTTTCTGTGAATCTAGTATCTGTTCTGAGAAGTGTACAATAAACTGTTCTGGGTCTGACAAGCCATAAAAAATAGGTAGGACTCTTACCTGTGCACCAAGCCATCTGAGAGATTTGGTAATTCTGGCACATCTATGTCCATGTAGTTTGTAGAGTCTGTTCTGCCAGTTCTCTAGACCGTCATCTAAATCAGTCATGCAGGAGCTATCACACTGCCAATCCATGATACCTTCGGCAATAGGATCAACATAATCTTCTTCCTTAGCTGTGATGTTGTAGATGTGATCCAGAACATCCTGATCTTCATCTCTGAGTGGTTCTATGTACCTTTCTCCTTGTGAGTGGTCCAGTGGTACTATAACTCTCAAATTTTTTCCTTCGAAGGCCAGCTGTCTCTTCTTAAGGTTAATGACTGCATCATTGTCTAATTCCCACTCAATACCTAGCAAGGTTGGATAGGGGTTGATGTCGTCAATGATCTCAATAATTTCAAAGTCTGCTACAGTACAGACGCCATCAATATCTACTGGGACACTAGGGAATTGTCCTAGGGGTACAATATTCTGCTGATTGGCTAATCTCAACTGTATAGGGGACCAATCAAGGGTAGGGTTTCCCATTTGTTCCCAGGTTTGCTTAGTTAAGACATTTACCTCTGATCCTAGGTCCAAGATAACATTAGTCATATCATACTCTCGTATCTGAGCATTCAATCTCATTTCCCTGCCAGTTCTTCTGATTCTATTAACAATTTTTGATTGACCAGAACTTTGCTGAGGTTCGTAGGAAGCAATAACTTTCTGCAACTCACTTAAAGCATTCTAATTTCTTAAGAGCTTCAGATAACTCTGTAAAAAGGAGGACAGTGTACTTACTTTATCTGTCGAAGCTTCTTGTGGCTGCGACTGCTGCTGATGTGGTTGCGCAGGTGCTACTGAGGTGCTTGGGTCAACAAAGTCTCTCTTGGATTCCATGAATGTGTCTTTTTCTCTTTCGACATCAAATGCTAGGATCTTCTCTAGGGCCTTACGAACCCAAGCCTCATCAGGCTGCTTCTCCTTATTCTATATGTGTGTCGTAGCTCCACTTCGGGTAACAACATTAATGGCTGGGACTGGTCACTGCTCGACAGCAATCATCTGAATACTCTAAGTAGGATCACTATTTCTTTCTTGAATCTTAGTGATCAGCTACGAGCACTGCTCTATGACATGATCAACTGCTCTGCAATACCGACATGTCATAGTTGGGTTCTGACAGTCTCGAGCTAGATTCCCAGCCTGGTTACAGTTATAACACACAACCTGGCCTCTTCCTCTTCCGGCCATACCACCACGACCACGACCTCCACCTGATGCACCCCCGAGGTAACCATAGACATCATTGCTCTGTCCCTCATTTTGTACCCGATAGGCGTCATAGGTGCGCCCTCTCAGGAGGTCATAACTGTGACACTCATCTTCATTATGTCCTACTGACTTACATAATTTACAATAGGGGTTCTTAGGTATTTTCCCATACCCCTATAGTCGATAGCAGTCTTCAGGTCGATGCTGACCAGTTGTTCTGCAGAGCTCACAATATAGAACTTGCGGGTTAAACGGGTTTGGTGCACCATTATTCAGGTAATTTCTTACCGCAGGACACTCTTCCTTGGCATGCCCTTCTGTCCGACATTGTGTACACCAAACCTCCTCTTGACTGGTTTTCCCTTTCTTCATATCGCGAAGCTCCAGAGCCATCACTGCCAACTGCGCTTGAATTTGGGCTAGTCCAGAATTATTGTCGACAGGAGTTGTTTCAAGCTTCATCATGATCTCCAAAGCCTCCTGCTGATCAGCAACCTTCTGTTGCATGAGGGGAGCCCTGATATGCGGTAACAGAGCGGTAATGAACCACTCTTTGTGTTGCGCAGGTCCAATGGTGAAACTGACTTGATCTAGCAGAACTTTGAACCTCTGATCAAAGTCCCACACTGATTCTCCTCGCCTCTGCTGAATCTCTTTCAATTCAGTGATACACTGCGACTCTGATTTAGGTTTCTTAAATTCTTTTATTATTGCTGCTTTAATATCATCTAAGGCATGGCTCTGAGTACTGGAGAATTTCATGAACCAGGTCAAAGCCCGACCGCCGATTCAGTGTTGCCGCGAGTTCTCGCCCGGATGAACCAGGCCAGCCCCTTGTGGATTTATCCTTATGGTTTGAAATGTTAGATGATTAACCTCTCGATTTAGTAGATAATGCAATGTTGTCTGCAGGGAGAATCCCATGGATCGCTGAGGCAACTCAGGGCGAAGAAAAGGACAAAACAAACGAATGACAGAGACACCGAGAAGGCAGTTTCAGCAGTTACGGTCAGAAGAAAATGCCTACGGAAATGATGGGGAAAGCATAACAACCAGAGAAGAAATTGAATCGTCAAGGACGCTGAAAGGTCACACGCTGAGGAGAACCCAAGAGACAGCAGTGGTAGTTTAAATAGTTGGAAGCAGGACTGAAAAGGGGCTTTTTCCCTTAGAAATTTTGTAATGGTTTACTTGTAAGAGGAACTACTTCGTTTTGCTAAGGAAGCTGCAATTTTGTCTACTGGAAAGAGTAAAGAAGTGGAATGTACCAATGCAATTCGATGAATAATGTTGAAGAGGAACTATTTCGTTTTCAGCTGTATTTCATTTGCTGTAAGAATATTTGATGTTCTGAACCTATGTTCTTGTTAAATGTTCTTCAGTAGTTTTCTGGGATATATTTCACTAAGAGCAATAAATGTTGTTATAAAATGATCGGCTATCTGGTTATTTAAATATCTGTAAGCGTTCATGTGCTTTAGAAGAAGTTTCAGCTATCTGTGTTTCTTCTAACTGTATGTGAAACTGTATTGCTCATTCAAAGGATAATCTCGCTCCCTAGGGATAGTTTAGGTAGTTAGCTTATTTCTTTTTGTATTTGGTTTGGTTGCTTGTGAGCACAAGACGGGAGGTAAGAACCTACGCATCACTTTGTGACTGCTCCCTACATCTGGATCACCCTGCATTTAGTTAGGCACGTGCATATCATTCCTTTAAGTCAAAATACAAAAACTCGGTGGGCTGGGCCGCAACCGGTAAAGCCTTTGTCTTGTTACTTGACCTACGGTAGCCGGACCGTAAACCAGACGGATTCCCTATACCAAATAGTCAACGGGATAGTTGGGAACGCTGATTGGGGAGAATCCCTTACTGTTGCCGCCTGCGAATTTCCAGGCCTCAACACAACTTGTTGTCTTTATGTGCGTATTGTCTATGCTGTTTGGTTCTCTTCTTATGGATTTGTGAGCTTCATTCATGCTCTTTATGCAATTCATGTTAACGT
>LPNX010985465.1:146369-170414 GCA_001517045.1 Pseudotsuga menziesii
TAGGTTTTCTTATGGTGATTGGTTTTGTTGATTAGCTTTTGTTTCTTAAGGAAGATGTTGATGGAGTCTTCTGTTTACATAGGATTCACTGATGGTGCTAGCCGCCACACTCAAAACTCATCTTCAGCTGATTGGGTGATCTATACTCCTATGGGTCAGGTATTGTCTTCAGGAGGTCTATGTTTATGACCTTCTTCAAACAATGTTGCTGAATATAGTGCTGTCATTGAATTATTATGTGATGCCATTTCACATGGTGTTCATTCTCTTGAGGTACGTCTTGATTCACAGTTAGTGGTTTCACATCTTAATGGCTTGTATCGCATCAGGGATCTGACATTATTATGAAGATTCTTATGTGTTAGATTGCTAGAATGACAATTTGAGAGTATAACATACATTCATGTTCCAAGAATTTTTAATCAAGTTGCTGACTCATATGCTAACTATGTGTTAGATTGACATTTGTTTCATAGACCATAAACATATCACAAACACACATTTTACACGCATGTAAATATAATAAAAATCGATCATCATAAAAAAAAATTTCATTAACTTCAAAAAGTGACATCATAATACATAAGTGTCATATACAAAATTGGGGCTTCCGAGCCACCAAAATATACTACATGGTTATACAAAAATGAATACACTTAGGTCTCTAAGCTTGCGGTGGAGGAGGGTTCTAATCATGACAGTACACTACGGATCTAGCTAGCCGATCAAATAGTCAGACCCATGCTCATGGTACACCAACCACTTGGCACTGCATGGCCTCAAGCAAGTCCTCAACTTGCGCCATGGGTACCCTATGTGTCAAGCGAACAAAGTTCGTGTGGATGCTTTGGAGCGTCCGCTCCGCATCCACACCCATATTGTCATTACCTCTTCCCCTCCGTCGATGACGAGGAAATCCATCTAATCGTCATTGTCCTACATCTGTATATACATGATAGACTATCACTATGTGTCGTCACACCAAAAAGATGTCTTTTGAGTTCATATATCAAAAAACACAAAAAAAATTAAATAATTCAAAGCTTAAAAAGCGGGTTTGGGATTCTTTACCTATGTCACCATAAGCTACTCCTAGTGGTAGGGGCATATCTAGGTCTCCACAGAAGTCTATCCCTGCACAGGGCTAGTTTTCTATGGCGATGATCTATCTCCACCACCAAGGAAAGAAATCTCCTTGGTAGGGCTTAGCCACCCTATTGTTGCCTAGTCTGCACATGACATTCACCCAACGTCCCTAGGCTAGATCCTGAACTCCATGTGGAGCAATGTCTACCCTAGGGCTTATCCTTGGCATCTGCTCAAATAAAAATTTGCTTAGTATACTGTCGAACCCAAAGTTCTGCACTCTAACCATCTTGCAGTCATTGAGTTGTTGTTTCATGTTGCTCAGCAACGTAGTACTCTAGTCATATACTGTAGGTCGCATGAACTCTACTGCATAGAACATCATTGGCTGTGAGTCCTGGTGGAGTGAAGCAAACCCTGCAATCCTGCCTGGTGCCAAAAGTATGGCTTTCTACCCCATAATCTAAATAGAGTTTGTCGATATTTGTGCTACGGAGAAAAATTCCTATGGCTTGGGGTACCACAATAGACAGAGTAACCATAGAAATCAATCCCTTTCCATATGCAAGAGAAATAAAACATCTAACACTAAAGGATCTTGAAACATACCTTATTATGGATGGTTGGTGTAGATCCCCATTGAGCTTTTCCAATCTCGCTTGTGTTAGCAATTTTCTCTCTCAACAATCAGCAAACAAGACAAGCATGCTATATAATTGTGTTAGACCTACTCTAGCATATATAATCAATAATGTATAAGCAATTAAAATCATCCATGGATTCAATATTCATTTAAATTCACATCATTGGACAGGAACAGATATTTCTATTAATATAAATTAGAGATTACAAGAATGACAACCTCTGTCGACACATCTACGAACCAGAGAAACTGAGTCCTCCACCTGGGCCTCCACCACTTCAATCCACCATCTCTCGATAGCAAGCTCACAAGAAAAGGAAATCTTAGGAAGCACACAAAGTGCTTCAAGGGACAAAGGGATGCAGACTCAAGTATAATCAAGATATGGAAACAATGGACTATAATTTTCTTGCTTTTCAATTCCTCCCCTTTCAATATATCCAAACAGTTCCTTATATAGTGTTTCAATGGGATAATGGAAGGTCAAGTCTAAGCGATCTCAAGGCATATGGAAGTCCAAGAGAAAAATGACTCAAATCCACATCAAGGAAAAATCCAAAACTATTTGGCCTTTTGCACACATCCCGATGTACACGGGTTTAAGGGTCATATCCGCGTATATACGCGAGAATGGGTTTAAAAAGTCACGTATGGAAAATAATGCATGTTTTTAGGGATGATCTTGGAAACATCAAAGGTACAGAAATGGTCCATGGGGTCTAAAGAGTCTGCAAAGGGATAAGGAAGGCCATAAATATGTGATCTACCATGTGTGCTAAAATCGGTTGTAACAGATGCCCCCTAATGTTTGAGGTTAGAAGGATGATTCGATGGCCGAAATACATTATAAGTCCATTCTAGAAGTGGAGTGATGAAGAACTAGGTGGAAGAACCAGCCATCCATCAATATAGTACAAATATATCTGCATATGACTGCAAATACATACAGTAGTCCCAGATACATAAGAGTACAATGGCCATGAATAGGCATGATACAAAATATGACATGTGTGGTCATCGCCACATACAATATCGATAAATCAGAATCTCCATGATGAAGATGTACAAAGGATCATGATCTCCATGAAAGCTGAATATATACAATGGATCAAGATCTCCATAATGGCTAAAGGTATCTAACATACACTGGAATCAAGTCACGAGAGTTGAAATCTCATGAACACTGGCACGATCAAGGAGGTAGAATATCTGGAATGCCACTAATCTGGAAAGTCTTCTACATAATCCGCTACGAGTACATGTCCTACTATGTGAATAAAGGTCTCGAGGTCAAACATAGTAGTCCATCGTCTGATTACCGATCATTGATGTATACCGTTAACAGACGCGAGATCACCCACTGATAATGAAAATGGGAATCAAGATACTAAAGTGCAAACTAAGAAGTGTGAATAAATGTGTTGAGGTCAAACACTTGAAAGAATCCATCGATTAGGGGCCATTGATGTATTCCCAAAACTGTCAATGGTGAGAGAACCTGCCACTGAGGACTGCAAGTGTCAAGGCACTCAAAATGACTCTAGTCCCGGTTATACTGTGGTTGTACCACCATTTGCAGCTATGGTGTGAACTACAGTTGTGATATAAACTGTTGTTGTGGTTGCACAAGGACAAACTGCAACAGAGGTGGTGGTGTATATGGTACTTGGGCTATTGTTTGTACTACTTGCAGCTATGCTTGCTCTGTTCGAGGGTCCTCCCCTTTCACAAAGTATGAATCGTACTTCCTTTCTTGGTGCAAATCATAAGTGCGACATTTTTTGCCGTCGTGCCCAACTGACCGACAAAATGTACAGTACAAGATTTCTACTTTGGCAACCATCTTCTGCATGTACTTACAGTTCTTGTGTCAATGCCCATAGACCTAACAGATGCGACACCATGGTGCACTAGCACCACTCAACGGACTCGGGGCTCCCGAGAGCAAATAATTATGAAACGTTAGGGAGGTGTCATTGGTATGTCCGCTTGCATGGAAATGGGTGCACCAAATATGATCGTGATCTTCCTTGGCCTTTTTGATGTCATGTAGTTGCAGTGTCAAATTGGCCAGTTGCGCTTGAATCTGATTCATTCCAACGGTTGTTTCCCCTACTGGCGATGCCTCCAATTTCATCGCAGTCTCCAGAGCCTCTCTCTGTGTTGCAATATTTTGCTACATTAATGATTTTCCAATATGAGGGACAAGCACTGCAATAAACCATTCTTTATGCTAAATATCGCTCATTTGAAAAGTGACCTTGGCCATCAATGTCTTAAATCGCTGATCAAAATCCCAAATTGTTTCATTGGGGAATTGTTTGATCTCTTTTAATTCGGTAATGTACTGAGCTTCAAATTTTGACTTCTTAAATTCCTCAAATAGCCCTATTCTGATCTCATCCAATGTTTTTACAGTACCTCCCCAAGGCACCCATGTCAATCTCATAAGCCATTCCAACGCGTGGCCCCTCGAAGTAGTGGCTAGCTGACTTTTCTTGACATCATCATTGATAGTTTGTCGAGCAGTCTAGATCGCTTCAGATAAGAACCAGTACTGCCCTGGATCGTTGGTGCCATTTCCCTAGAATATTGGCAACTTCATTTCATCTCTTGCCATTATGGACCTTCTTCCTCCTCCAGGTGCTCTATTACTAGACTGTTACTGACACATCAGACAAGTCGACATAGAATGTGCATTCCTTCCTTGTGGTGGAGTAGTGTGCGGAGGAGTAGACATGTTACTACTGGGGTTCGATCATGTCATCCTTCCAGGCGTAGCCTGGGCCTGAATGTCCTAGTCATCACAAAATTTTTACTTTGTCTCGTGTGGTTTTTCTTCATGATATCGCCCTTCGACTTCAGTAGGACCTTCTCTCATCCTCTGCCTCTTTTCTTGAAACCTTGCTCCTCCCCTCATACAACCACTTGTTTCTTCAGTGACCTTTACTTTCTCATCAGAAATCATGCCCATCTACCCCTTACTTCCTTATGCATTTCCCCCCTTTATGTCACAGTGCCTACATACCCTGCACACCAGAGTTCCACTACTCTTGGTCCATCTTTAGGATACCCTTTTCACAGACTAGTTGCTTAATCGACATTTGCAGCGACAATAAGAACCTTCCACGTGGTCCACTGAAAAACTCCCTTTTTGCTTCACTAAACAATTTATTGGTATCAATGGAAAACTCAGTGATGTATCCTTATAAGATACTATCAAACCATACCTAGACTTCTCGCAATGCCTTATTTTTTTTTTCTTACAGCTCCTGGATCAATTTTGAGGTCCAGGATGTTGGCTCTCCTCCTTGAAAGTTTGTCTTCCGCTTAGCGAACTTTGTCAACCATTCATGCATGAGTATAGGGAATTCATGAAAGAACCATTCGTGGGGACCATTGTGGATATATCTATCCGACCAGTGGCTCGTCGACAGCTTAGGATTCTAGTTTTTCACCTTAGTAAACTCCCGTAACTTCAAATCAAACCATCCCTCGATCTTTGATCGAGTCAAATGCTATAACATATCCCTATCTTTATTGAAACTCGGTCCCAATGGAACCATTTATTGGCGAAACCCACCAACAAAGCTTCGTTGACAGGGTTCCCACTCTATCGATTCCCTACAGCGCAATCTCCCTGAGCAGTGGCCCAGACAGGTTTTACCCTACCCAGCAACGTCTGCAGAGCAAACGAGATCTCACCCGAGGTGTTCAAGGAAGAGCTTTTGGAACCGAGTTTCTGACAGTGGGAAAGGAGGATATGGGGATCCAACTGAGGGACACCATAACTTATGTAATCATCACATCCTTACATAGTATCACAATATCATAGCATTATTCAGGGAAAATCATTACTCACAGCGCATCAAATAGTTACAGAAACATAGATTGTATTGACATAAAAGCAACAGATCACATCGATATAGCAGAAACAAACTGAATCACGTCTATATTATGCCATTGTAACAAAACAGAGTTGCAACATCATAACAAATCAATAAAAATAGACAAGAATTGAGCCATATTCATCACATCATATTAACCTTGCGCAAATGTACCTCATTACACAATTCTTCTCCAAAACCAGAGACTGCCTACATTAGGAAGAAACCCAGATAAATCACAGTTAAGAAAGAAAATTTTCCATAGACTAGATCGCACCGGATCTTATCCCATACAATCGTGCACAATCGCACAACATTGATCGATTCCCTTTTTTCCCCAAAAATAGATCTATAAATAGGCTTACACCTTTACATTGAGGGTTAAATACTAACTGACTTCTAACTGCTACTGGCTTATTGCAAAAAAACTTGGTCAAAATATACATAAAATATTCAAAAAAAGGTTATTCTTCCGCTTATCGCGCTGATCTGCCCTTGTGTGGTACCACGTGACCTTGCGCAGATACTGTTACACTACGCAACTCACTTACCCTGAAACCCCCTGCCAATAGGCCCCCAACACAGTTTTGTGGCTCACCCTCGAGCCACGTCAAGTTGACAGGGTGTGTGTCAAAGTCTTGTCCTTAAAATCTTTAAATTGCTGCTCAATTTCCCGAACCTGAAGTTGGACTTTACTGGAGATACTCTGACAATTAGTCAAAGTTTGCTCGACGGGGTGCTCCTCACAAGGCTTGCTATCGACCATTTGTCGATTCTCATGAACAACCTAGAGCGTGGTGACAGCCTTAACAGCCAACTAGCCACCAATTTCTTGGAATTCGTCGAGCTGCTCGTGACGCTTTTGTTGGCGTTCTTGTGCATAGGTATCTCGCTGCTATAGACCCTTCAGATCTATGGCCCAGGTGATTTGCACCATCAACAACGTGGCCTTCAATGACGTCTTCAGGGTTTTTAGTTGGCCTTCTACCTCTTGCACTTGTGCAGTCAATGGATCAAGTTGCTCATCCTGGACAATACTTTGCAAAAATTGTGTGGTCTCCTCCATAATAGTTTTAGCCTCTTGCTTCATAGTGTCGAACTAAGTGGCAATTTATTTAATGGAGGTCTTGCGTTCTGCAACCTTCTATGGTGGCATTGTGGGTTGTACCTGGGCCTAGAGTAGCAAGTTATTGTCCTGAAGTTGAACCAGAGTTTGCCCTAATCGCTTGGCCTTTTCGACTGGGGTGAGCACTATGGTGTTGTCAAAAATGTTTCGGTAGACATCAGAAATATCTTGCTCAATTTTGTTGCACCAGGCACACAGCTGCGCCTGTTCAACAATCAGGGGGTCTTGCACCTTCTTGAGGTCGGTAATCTCTTCAACAGCCTTCTGCTGGAACTTAGCTTGTGTCACCTTCAACTGGTTGATTTCTTGTAACTTTTCCTCTGCCAACTGCACACAGACCTGGTCCATCTCCTTTGCTTCCTTTTGTAGCTTCTTAGTGACAGTCCAGGACTGGACATAGCCTTCAGTCAATTCTTATTGATGTACCACCAATTCCAGTGTGGCGCCATACTACAATTCAACCAATGCTATAGCTGACAGTTTGTTCAAATCCAAAGTCATGCTCTAGATTGGGTGCAACTACTGGTGAACATCTTCATTGCCGGCATCGATCGCAGTTGAGGGAACTTGCAAATTCCTATTCCGGGGCTCAATACTGATCGACGGGTTGTCCTGCAACAGAGGTCTTGCCAATTGTTATTTGGAAATAATATGAAAAATGGACTCTAGTATATCCCTTACCACTCCAAATTCTTCATGGTTTGATTCACAGATCGTCGTAGTCGCTACCATAGAGGAATCAGTGACAGATTTGATAAGTTGTTGCAGTTGGTCTTCCATCCCTGACCTGGTATCATTGTCCTCCTCATACTCCTAAAGCCATTTGGTGCGAGTCTCCTCTTGCATACACTGTGCTGCATCTTCAAGATCCGTCAATGACTCATTGTCGCAGTCATGGGTGCTCAATTCCTGTAGGGTAGGCTCTTCAGGGACATCCAAGGGAAGCTCCATAGCTAACTCCTCCTGACTTACCGGGATGTGCCAGTCCCCTGCCCAATCTTGCACAATAGTATCCAAATATTATGTGGTGGCTTTATAAGGAAATTGTAGCCACTATCAATCAGGGTCCCGCGTGGCCTGAATATGAATGAAGTGGGGTCCAATGGAAAACAGAAGAAACTGCTGATACTTAGCCACGACGTAGGGAGAAACTCTAGGAATGGCAATGGAGGCAGCTTGCAGCCATAGGGGCTTCACTTGTTGACCAATATCCTATCACGTTAGTTCATATTGTGGGTTTTAAAATTATTAAAAATTGAACCAATATATTGCATGTATTGGGGGGATGAGGGATTTAAGGTGGGGGTGGGTAGGGTGGTTTATAAGGATTGAGGTATAAAAAGGGGTGGGGAGAAGGTTTTAAGTATTAGGAAGGGGTTTCAACAAAAAGAGTTTGGGTCAATATCTCTATAAATTAAGGGTATTATTTAATATCCCACGATCGCACGTGCTATGTGGGATGTTCACTAAGTGAAGTCCCTGTGCTTACAGCGCTTCCCAATAGACCTAGAAATGAATGATACAGTTCGCTTATCGATTGGGCTCTTCGACCCACCATAGGTTCTGATAGTGGGAACCCCAATGAACCTTGGCTTCCTCAATTGCAATTGGTTGGTAGTATTCAGGTTCCATCCAAGCAACGAGAGTGATAAGAATCAATAGTCAACTATAGGAAAAGGGCTGCCCATTCTAAGCAACAAGCGCATCTTCAAGCAACTGATTTAACAAAAATAGAGACCAACTCATTTGGACCCCCTCAGCACATTTCTGGGCATAGGAGACAACACCTGAATTGCATTAGACTGGTCAATTTCCACGTACAACCTTGCCGGCTAGAATTATTGTGCCAATGCACACTGCCTATGAGTTAATGCTGTCAATGCAATAAGCGCGACCATCCCGTTGTAAACCAAAATGATCCTTCAGTTGTGTGGCAAGATTCTTGTCTTTATCTCTCCCACGAATGTACTACATTGGGTCCTCCCCAACCTTTGGCAAGCTAGTAATGCTTGCAATCAAGCCAAAGCATCCCTCCATGGAAACATGCCAACAGTTGTTTCACACATGCATGTGCTTCATTCAAACGGTCGAAATGGGGCATATTGATGAGCCCCAACAACCCATACTTGTCTAACCCACTGGCCCATGGTTTCAGAATTCACTGAATGAGGCCACTAAGCGGCATGGGGATGGATTCATACGGTTCGTCCCAAACATCTTTAAGTAAGAGAAAGTCATGATCGTTGAACTTGAGCCTGATAAATGCATGGGTGATATTGACCGAGCACGTCATCCCTTTCGGTAGTGCTAGCAACTTGGGAGGGTACTTTTGATTCTTCGATAGTTACCGTGGCTTGGATCCTGGATGTGTAGGAGCAACATATCCCAAAATATCATGAACCAAGACACCCCGAGGTTCCACGAACTCAATAGCTCCTGAGCTCGACGGCCTAATCTGTGCAGTTCCTTCTCCCCACATTCTCATAGAAATGCAAGTTTTCCTCTTCTCTAGTGGTGTCATACTGGGTCTCTGAGTCTGCCACTTCCTCTTAGGAATGGACGACAAACCCACTGGAATACTCATGATTTCCTCTTCCACAACCGTGGTTCGAATGGGGGACTCACACTCACTAGAAATTTCAATAGCGTTAAGGCTTCTCAGCATCCCTTATCCCTTAAAACTTGAAAATACACTCAACAGCTTGAACTGCACTTCACTCAACACTGTTCACAGAATTTTCCCTCTACTTCTGCTCGCATAACTGAAAAATTCCATCCCACACATCCCACACGGTGTTTTATAGCCACTTCTAATCCAAATTCATCATTACCAAATCTAACTTCACCATTATTGCTAAATCAAATCTTAATGACGCCAAATCCGTCGTCGATCTTATTCTTCTAACGGTCATATCACCCATTAATGCAGGTCGCTTCAACAAGCACCGCTAGCTAACTAGTTTAACTACCTACATTACTTGATTTGACCACCCCCTAGCCCTGCGACTGTCACAAAGGGTCAACCGATTACCGCTAACAATTTTAACCTTGCACATCCTCTTTCTTGTGACTCACCTTGATGTGTTGAACTAAAATCTTCGTCTTTTTTTTTAAGGCCTCAAGTAGTGTGCATCAATGGCCCTATTCTATAGGGATTCAAGCCACTCCTATTAATGAGCTTCAGCAACATTGCACCATCTAATTGTTGTAACTGAACTGCACCGCTAGATGTAATGGACTGAACAAGATAGGGACCTAACCACTGCATTTGTAACTTACCTGTATTCCTGATGAACTTACTGTCATATAACAACACCAAATCTCCTGTCGTAAACTATTTTTGCTTAATATGGCGATCATGCCATGCCTTCAGTCAATCCTTCGCAACCTGTTGCTGGGAGCCTATGATGAAACGATCTTCTTCAAGATGAATCAATAGCACAATACGTTCTTCTAATGCCTCTGCATCATCCATGCCCGTTGCTGTGGCAATGTGCAAGCTGGAAACAATATACTCCATAGGCATGACTGCCTCTTGCCCATACACCAACTTAAATGGTGTCTGACCTGTTAGCTGTTTACAACTAGTGCGACAGGCCCATAGAACTGCAGGAATTTTTAAATCCCAGTCATCGCGATTAGCATTACATACCTTGGTCAGCGTTGTCTCCAAAATTTTGTTGAAGGCCTCAACAGTACCATTTTCCCACAAATGGTATGGTGTACTCCTCTTATGTTGTATCTGAAGCTCCTCAGTTAGCGCTTTTACCATCCGGTTGACAAAGTGACTGCCCTAGTCACTCATCAGGATTCTAGGACACCCAAATCATGTCACAATGTTCTCAAAAATAAATCATGTTGTTGTTGCAGTGGTACAATCAGCGACTGGTACAGCTTCTGCCCATCGAGTCAGGTAGTCAGTTGCAGTAATAATATAATGGGCGCCATTGCGCTTACCTGGTGGATTGATAGGACCCACAAAGTCTACAGCCCATTTATCAAACGGTTGTAGAGTCACCTATGGAACTAGTGGCATCTCATCCCTCCATGATGGTTTACCAACCTGTTGGTAGACATCACAGCTCTTTGCATAGTCTGCGGCATCATTATGCAACATGGGCCACAAGAGCCTAGCACACAACACTTTTCATGCAGTATCACGACCTCCATTGTGACCTCCCGTGATTCCTGCATGTGCTTCTTCTAGAATGGGACTGTGCTCATGTGGTAAGATGCACCGTTGCAATATTTCATCTAGTCCAAGTTTATATAACTGTCTAGCAATTAGTTGAAAATTGGAGGCTTTTATGACCAGCTGCTTCTTTTGGCTAGTCGACATATCGGTGGGGGTGACACTAGTAGAAAGGAACTAAATAATTGGTGCATAGTGATCATCTACGACGTCAACCCGAAACAATTGTGCAGCTGGCAAGCCATCATCAATATTGGTTGGTTCTTCGCCATTCACAACATGTGACAGATGATCCAGACCAGCATTCAATCATCCCGACTTTACCACTATTTCAAAATCAAACTCTTGGAATAAAAGCAACCACCTATAGATTCTCCCCCCCAACACAGGCTTATTGACTAGGTATTGTAAAGCAGAATGATCAGTGAACATCTTGAAATGTCCTCCCATCAAATAGTGCCTGAATTTTTGCAAACCATAAACCATCGCCAGGCCTTCCCTTTCAGTTGTGGAATAATTTCGTTCAGCAAATGATAAATTTCTACTGGCATATGCTATTGGATTATCCAAGTCGCCTTCACCTGGCTACATAAGAACAACCCCCAGTGCAATAGAAGAGGCATCAACATGCACATGAAATTCTTTATTCCAATCAGGAAAAACTAGTATTGGTGCAGAGGCCATCTTGGCCTTCAGGGTGTCGAAGCTTCCTTGACATTTTAGAGTACATTCAAACGCAATGTCTTTCTTTAACAGCTTTTCCATGGTAGCAGTAATCGCAACGTATCCTCTGATAAACTTGCGATAGTAGCCCATATGTACTAGTGTTTCACGGAGCATATTTACATTCATCGGTGGTGGTAAACTGAGGATCAATGCAATCTTCATCGGATCAACCAAGAGACCTTCTTTGCATACAATGTGCCCAAGTAGCATGCCAAAGGGTGCATAGAAAATACATTTTTTTGAATTCAATGCAATCTGATGATGTCTACACCGTTCCAACATCAATCGCAAATTGTCCAGATGGTCTCTAATCAGGCCATAGACGGTCCAGTCATCCATATATACCTGCAGGAATTTTTGAATAAAATATTTAAATACAGCGACGACTACGTAGGAGAATACATCGGGTGCATTCTTCAGCCCAAATGGCATGGCAGTATATTGGAAATAGCCCCACTCAGTGACAAACATAGTCTTATGGCGTCCTCCTTTGCAATCCGGATCTAGTGGTATCCTGAAAATCCATATGTGAAGGAATATATCTCCTGGCCTCCTACACCTTCCAATACTTCATCTATAAAAGGGGTTGGGAACAGATCGTGCAAACATGCATCATTCAACTTTCTCAGATCAACACAAATTCAGATTTCACCAGTCTTCTTGTCTTCTTGTCATAACACATTTTTTGAAGTTGATAACTACCATGCTATCATTATCCATCCAATTCCTAGCAGCACGGGATAGGAACCACCATCTTCTACAAATTCTATCACATCAAAATCAGCATGTGTTTTCATACCTTCAATGTTGACAATCAATTTTGAAACATGACCAATGGGAAAAACCTTTGCCTGGTTTGCTAAACGCAGCTGGACTGGTGACCATCCCAATGTTGTATGTCCCATTAATTGTCAGGTTTTCTTCATCAGGATGTTTACATATGAGCCGAGGTCCAAAATGACTGAGTCAACCTCATACTCTTGAATCTGGATATTCATCCTAATCTCCTTTCCTATCTTCCTTTTTTAGAAAGAATTCATAGCAAAATCTGTCACTGTCTTTTTCGGGAGGTGCAATAATGTATCATACTCGAAAAGGGTGTTTGAGTCCCTCACCAGCGATAGACAACTCTCAAAAAGCTTGAGAAGGGTACCATGTTGCTGAGATGATCCTGCTTCTACGAAGTGGTCAAAAGCAGAAGGCATATCAATAATTGGTAACTTAGCTGGATTTCTCCCGATATCATTATTTACGTCAAAGAAGGTATCTTTCTCTATTGCAATATCAAATGCGACCTTCTTCTTACCAGCAAGATGAACTTGTAGCCATGGTCCATCATCTCCAATTGTCGCACCAGCATGAGTGGCAATCCCAACGTCAACATCCTTCATCCGCGACTCGGCCTAAATATTGGCAACTGTTGATCCCTGGTTCAATTTCAAAGGCGGGTTCTGATTCAATGGTTGATTCATCACTTGGTTTTGTGTCTAAGGTAGGTTCTGAGTCTGAGACTGCAGTGGGAGCTAATTCTTCATTATCGGCTAGTTATGTACTTGGAATGCAGGATGATTCTGATTATGCGCATTCTGTAACTAAGGAATTTGTTTTCCTGCCATTTTGCAATCAACTGAGGGAAACTTTCAACATTATGATCGATGGCTGCATAGTATGTGCACTGCACATGAGGGCACTCCCTCTGGTAATTCCCAAATACCCCGCAGGTGTAGCACTGGATTGATTCACGACCTCGTCCTCCTCCTCAACATCTAAACCCTCCACGGAATCCCCCTCAGACTCCTCCTTGCTGAAACTATGGTTGGGCCACTTGTTGTTGCGGTGGGTTAGGTTGCTGCCAGACATAGTGCACAACTTGAACATATTGTGGCTGATTATACTACAGTCACGGTGCCTGGTTATACTATGGTTGTACCACCATTTGCGGTTGTGGTGTGAACTATGGCTACACTATAAATTGTTGCTATGGTTGCGCAGGGACAAATTGCAATAGAGGTGGTGGTGTATATGGTACCTGGGATACTAGTTGTACTACTTGCGGCTGTGCTTGTGTTGTCTGGGGGTCCTCCCCTTTCACAAAGTATGAATCGTACGTCCTTTCTTAGACCAAATCATAAGCATGGCAGTTTTTGTCGTCGTGCCCAACTGACCAACAAAATCTACAGTACAAACTTTCTACTTTGGTAACCATCTTCTGCATGTAATCACAGTTCTCATGTCGATGCCCATAGACCTGACAGATGCAACACCATGGTGCACCAGCACCACTCAACGGATTGGGGGCTCCTGACAACAAATGATTTCAAAACATCGGGCAGGTATCCTTGGTATGTCTGCTTGCATGGAAATGGGTGCACCAAAGATCATTGCGATCTTCCTTGGCCTTTTTGATGTCTTGCAGTTACAGCATCAAATTGGCCAACTGCACTTGAATCTGATTCATTCCAATGGTTGTTTCCCCTAATGGCGATGCCTCCAATTTCATCGCAGTCTCTAAAGCCTCGCTCTATGTCGTAATATTTTTCTGCATTAATGATTGTCAGATATGAGGGACAAGCACCACGATAAACCATTCTTTATGCTGAACATTACTCATCTGAAAACTGACCCTGGCCATCAATGTCTTAAATCATTGATCAAAATCCCAAATCATTTCATTGGGGAATTGTCTGATCTCTTTTAATTCACTAATGTACTGAGATTCAGATTTGGGCTTCTTAAATTCCTCAAATATCCCTTTTCTAATCTCGTCCAATGTTTTTGCAGTACCTCACTGAGGCACCCATGTGAAACTCATAAACCATTCCAATGCACAGCCACTCAGAGTAGTGGCTAGCTGATACTTTGTCAAGCAGTCCAGATTGATTCACATAAGAACCAATACTGCTCTAGATCATCGGTGCCATTTCCCTGGAATATTGGCAACTTCATTTCATCTCCCTCCATTATGGACCTTCTTCCTCCTATTGGTGCTCTATTACAATATTGTTACTGACACGTCGGGCAAGTCGACGTAGAATGCGCATTCCTTCCTTATGGTGGAGTACTGTGTGGAGGAGTAGACACATTACTGCTAGGGTTCGATATTGTCGTCGTTCCAGGCATAGCCTGGGCCTGTATGTCCTTGTCATCACAAAACGGTCGCTTCATCTCGTGTGGTTGTTCTTCACGGTATCGCAATTCAACTTCAGCAGGACCTTCTCTCGTCCTCTGCCTCTTTTCTCGAAACCTTGTTCCTCCCCTCATACAACCACTTGTTTCTTTGATGACCTTTACTTTCTCATCAGAAATCATGCCCATCTACCCCTTACTTCCTTATGCATTTCCCCTCTTTCTGTCGCAGTGCCTAGATCCCCCACACACTAGAGTTCCACTACTCTTGGTCCATCTTTAGGATACCCTTTTCACAGACTAGTTGCTTAATTAACAGTTGCAGCGACAATAAGAATCTTCCATGTGGTCCACTGAAAAAAATCCCTTTCTGCTTCACTAAAATATTTATTGGTATCAACGACAAACTTAGTGATGTATCCTTCTAAGATACTATCCAACCATACCTCGACTGCCCGTGATGCCTTGTTGATGGTTTGTTGCAGCTCCTGGATCAATTTTGGGGTCTAGGATGTTGGCTCTCCTCCTTGAAATTTTGTCTTCCTCTTAGAGAACTTTGTCAACCATTCATGCAAGAGTACAGGGAATTCACAAAAGAACCATTCATGGGGACCATCATGGATATATCTATCCAACCAGTCGCTCGTCAACATTTTAGGATTCTGGTTTTCGGCTTTAGCAAACTCCCGCAACTTCATATAAAACCTTCCCTCGATCTCTGATTGAGTCGGATGCCAGAACATATCCCCCTCTTATTTGCAACTCGGTCCCGATAATTAGAGGAAATTTCAACTCAAAATGGGCCTCCTAAGGAAAATTAATAAAATAATATTTATTAATTTTGGAGGAAGAAAAGAAAAAAACTACTTTTTTGTTTGTATTTTTGACATATCTCCCTGTGTTTTTACTCAAATTTCGACCGGGAGAGCTCGTTGGATGCGGAATTAAATTCTGCATCCAACGAGTACCCACTTGGAATACTTTTTATGGGGCCCTCTACCCCAAAAACAAGAAATACCTAAAAAAACCCCCAAAGGAAATGACTAGGAACTCCCCAGTATGGTCGCCAATTCTGTTACGGAGAAAAATTCCTATGGCTTGGGGTACCACAACAGACAAAGTAACCACAGAAATCAATCCTTTCCTATATGCAAGAGAAACCAAACATCTAACACTAAAGGATCTTGATACATACCTTATTCTGGACAGTTGATGTAGATCCCCGTTGAGCTTTTCCACTCTTGCTTATATTGATAATTTGCTCTCTCAACATTCAGCAAACAAGAAAAGCATGCTATATATAATTGTGTTAGACCTACTCTAGCATATATAATCAATAACATATAAGCATTTAAAAGCATCCATGGATTCAATACTCATTTAAATACACATTATTGGACAGGAAAAGATATTTCTATTAATATAAATCAAAGATTACAATAGTGACAACCTTTTTCGGCACATCTACGAATCGGAGAAGCTGAGTCCTCCACCTGGGCCTCCACCAATTCAATCCTCCATCTCTTGATAGCAAACTCACAAGCAAAGGTGAGCTTGGGAAGAACACAAAGTGCTCCAAGGGATAAAGGGATGCAGACTCAAGTATAAGCTCTGGCAACAATGGACTATAGTTTTCTTGCTCTTCAATTCCTCCCCTTTCAATGTATCCAAAGGGTTCCTTATATAGTGCTTCAATGGGGTAATGGAAGGTCAAATCTGAGTGATCTCAATCCATATGGAAGGCCAAGAGACAAGTGACTTGGATCCACATCAAGGAAAACTCCAAAACTATTTGGCCTTTTACACACATCCCGATGTACGCGGGTTTAAGGGTCAAATCCGCGTATATACGTGAGAATAGGTTTAAAAGTTGCGTATAGAAAATAAGACATGTTTTTAGGGATGATATTGGAAACATAAAAGGTATAAAAATGGTCCATTGGGTCTAAAGAGTCTACAGAGGGACAGGGAAGACCATAAAGGTGCGATCCACCATGTGTGGTAAAATCAGCTGTAACATATGCCCCTTAATGTGTGAGGTCAAAGGGGTCATACGATGGCTGAAATACATTATAAATCCATCCTAGAAGTGGAGTGATGCAGAACTAGGTGGAAGAACCAGCCATCCAATAGTACAATACAATGGCCAAACTCTGCACATGACTGCAAGTAGATATAGCAGTCCCGGATACATAAGAGTACAATGGCCATGAATAGGCATGATACAAAATATGACATGTGTGATAATCACCATGTACAATATAGATAGATCAGAATCTCCATGATGAAGATATACAAAGGATCATGATCTCCATGAAATCTGAAGATATATAATGGATCAAGATCTCCATAATGGCTGGAAACATCTGGCATATACTAGAATCAAGTCATGAGAGCTAAAATCTCATGAACACTAGCACGATCAAGGAGATAGCATATATGAAATGCCACCAATATGGAAGGTCTTCTACACAATCCGCTACGAGTACATGTCCTACTATGTGAATAGAGGTGTCGACGTTGAACATAGTAGTCTATCGTCTGATTATCGGTCATTGATGTATACCATTAACAGACGCGAGATCACCCACCGATAATGAAAATGGGAATCAAGGTACTAGAGTGCAAACTAACAAGTGTGAATAAATGTGTTGAGGTCGAACACTTGAAAGGATCCATCGATCAAGGGACATTGATGTATTCCCAAAACTGTCGATGGCAAGAGAACCTGCCACTAATGGCTGCAAGTCTCAAGGCACTCCAAAAATGACTCTAGATTCCTATCCCAAAATAAATGATCTGAATTCGATGGGATGAAATTTGCTAGAAGGAGGGCATTAATGAAACCCTCATCATCCAACACAAGATACTCAGCAAGGATGTATAATGTGGAAGGAATCAATCATAAAGTGCATGAACCAGTATCAGTACCAGCAATGGCCGACACGCAAAGTCAAGAGAACTGAGGAATGGTCAACTTAGGTTTCAACTTCCTTTGAACAAGAGCATAAAGGAGAATGGTGACTGAATTGAGGCAGCATAGACTCGATATACAAAACTGGGACATCTCTGCAACACAGGAGGCATCAACAAAGGCTCCATAGGGACTAGAAGCTTAACCAGTCGGTGGAGATAAACTCAGAGAAATAAGTATAGCTCCTAAAGTCAAACTATTAACCCAACCAATGGATGTGATATATAGTGCTCTGTTCGAAGGTGACATGACTTGAATGCTGCCAAAGATAACATCTTTTCTTGTCCATCTTTTTGGTTTTTTTATTTTTTGGACTTTTTAAAATATTTTGAAAATCTTGAAAAAGAATAAAAGTGCTTTATAGTTACAGACTAGGAGGAGACGAGTGTCAATGGGAAAATAAACTAGTTCCCAGGAGTGGAACATACTTATTCCCAATGCAAGGACACATGTGTAGGATAACGACACTTGGGGGAAATTCCTCTCCCAGTAAAAAATGGGGAATCAAGCTACAAAGGATATGTAAAATGGCTCTGCATGGCTAGACATGAGACAAGCTCAGACTATATGGCTGATAATCAAAGTCAGGGAAGCTGACATAAGGCTCAATGAGGTAGGCAAAACTCATAATAATGCAATTACAACTTGACATAAGGGAGTCCTTGGGACAAAGGCCAGCAAAACAATAAAGAGGAGTATGAGGCTCTTGCGCAAAGACATGGCGATACTATACAAAGGACTCCCACATCGTAAAGGGAAAAAAGTCGGTATGGGCACCAAATGCAAAAAAGGAGCTAACTAGGGCACCCATGTATGTTCAAGCTCTACCATTCACATCATGTCACTTCTAAATCAACAAGAAGATTCTGCGACAAGACAGAATGGGTTCATACCTAAGGTTATAATGAAATGGTCATAAGATCATGCAAAATGCACACAGATGTGAAATCTAACCTATATGCCATTTTAGACATAATACCTAAAAGCGACACGAATAGGTCAAAACAATGGTTGAAACGACACTCAAAACGAACTCCTACATCATCATATTAGTCCAAAACAGTCGAAAATGGTCAGAAATAGTTCAAAACTATAGAAAAAGGGGTAAAAAATTTTGAAATTTTGAAAAATTTGAATAATTTTCTATAAATAGTAAAAAAATTCAAAAAATACATGTCATTTGAAATTTTTACCCATTTGAGCTCAAAACTTCAAACACGAATTCCGGGAGCTTCGTCCAGTGAAATTCGACACCGTTTGTTCCAGGTAACTTCTCATGTCCTCCTCTTCCATTTTCATGTAATTTTTTTCAATTTCCATGGTCAAATTTGACTTTTAGGCCAGTCTAAATTGGTTGTTTTGTCCCGCGCGGAAATCAGGGCTTTTTTCGGATATAGGGATAGCTATACGCGAAAAAATATCCCAAACCCGCATACATACGCGGTTGTTTTGCAAATTGTCGCATATGCGGCCGCACACATGGTTTTTTAAGGTATACATTGACCAAAACTTATTTTTAATGTTCAGGATGGTTCTAGAATGGAGGGAGAGGGAACATGGAGATGTAGAAGAGGCTATTCGGGGTGATTTGATGGCTCAACAAGCTCTACGTGCATGGAGGATATACAAGTTTTGGTGTCTTCGTAGCCTGAGGGCCAAACCAAGACTCTTGCAGATGCTAGTAGACTACTGGGATCCAGACTCAAAGTCCTTTCATATCGATGGGATGTCCCTCACTATAGAGGTGGAGGACATATACTTCATTACTGGATTGTCCCGACGGGGAGAGGTGGTGAACCTACGCTCTCATGGGCTCGGAGGTGGCCTCAACATTGATGAGTACATTTCAATATACTGTTTTTTGGACACGAAAAAGGTTGGATGTCAAATCCTGACAAACTCCATCTAGGTACTAGGACTAAAGGCCATACTATTGGCACTCGGCAGGATAGCTGGTCTAGAATCACTCCACCAGGCCTCATAACCATTGATGTTCTATGCAGTGGAGTGCATGAGACCCATAGTTTAAGATTGAGCACTGTGCTATTGAGTAACATGAAGCAGCAGCTCAGTGACTGCAAGATGGGCAGGGTACAAAAATTCGGTTTTGGCAGTATACTGAGCACATTCTTCTTTGAGCGTGTTCTGGGGATAAGCCCTAGAGTTGACATTCCTCCTCACGGGGTTCGAGATCTAGCCCAATGACATTGGGTAGATGCTATGTGCAGACTGGGCAGAGGTAGGGTGTCCAACCCCTACCCAGCTGACTTCTTTCCATGGTGGCGGTGGCAGATCATTGCCATCGATGATTACCCTTATGCAAAGATAGATTTTTAGGGAGATCCCGACATGCCCCTACCACCAGGAGTAGCATACTATGATATTGGTGACGAATCCCAAACCCTCTTTTAAGTTTTTTGAATTATTAATTGTTTTGTGTTTTTCGATATATAGACTCAAAAGACATGTTTTGGTGTGACGAGACATAGTGACAATTTGTCATATGTATGTAGATGTTGGACAACGGTGGCATGACAACTTCCCTCATCATAGACGGAGGGGAAGAGGAGATGATATCATGGGTGTGGATGCGAAGCGAATGCTCCAAATCATCCACACAAAATTTATATGATTGACACACCGGGTACCCATAGCACAAGTCGAGGACTTGCCTGAGGCCATGCAGCGTCAGGTGGTTGGTGTACCATGAGCATGGGTTTGGTTATTCTGACGACTAGCTAGAGTCATGGTGTGCTACCATGATCAGAACCCCCCTCCTCCTCCATAGGCTTAGAGACCTGAGAGTGATTCATTTTTGTACTACCATGTATTATATTTTGGTGGCTCAGAAGCCCCATTTTTGTATTATGTATTATGACACTTATGTATTATGATGTCACATTTTGGATTTTTAATGAAAAACTTTTATGATGATCGATTTTAATTATTTACATGTGTAAAAATGTATGTCTGTGATGTGCTTATGGTCTATGAAACAAATGCCAATCTAACACATAGTTAGCATATGAGTCAGCAACTTGATTAAAAATTCTTGGAACATATATGTATGTTATATTATCAAATTGTCGTTCTAACAATATCACACATAAGAATCTTCGTAATAAAATCGGATCCCTAATACGATACAAGCTATTAAGTTGTGACACTACTAACTCCAAATCAATACATACCTCAAGAGAGAGAACACCATGTGAAATGGAATCCCATACTAGCTCGATAACGACACTATACTCAGCAACATTGTTCAAATAAGGTCGTAAACATAAGCCTCCTAAAGACAATACCTAACCCGTAGGAGTATAAATCACCCAAGTAGCAGAAGCTGAGTGTTGAGTGTGGCAGCTAGCACCATCAACAAATCGTATGTAAGCGGAAGACTCCATTGACATCTGCCATAAGAAACGAAAGCTAATCAACAAACCCGATCACCATAAGAAAAACTAACTATGAAAAAAACTGTACAATAATATATAATAATCAGCCCTGGTTGAAGATCATGCATAGTATTTTTTAAGATAGAGCCCATTTCTAGGCTCCACCAAGGCTATCCCTTCATAATCCACCAACTCATAGGCGCCCTTCTCTAACACATGTTTGACCACGTAAGGACCATGCCACATGGGATTAAACTTCCCTGCCCCAAGGGTTCTTTAGCTTGATCCCACAAAAGGACCAAATATCCTTCACTGAACCTCCTCATATGAATAGACTTATCATACTAGACCTTAACACGACGCGTATTTACCTCTAGAGACACTAAAGCATCTCGGCGCTGCTCATCAAGCTGCTCTAAGTGGACCAAATGCTCCTCCAATGTGGAAGTTTCTGGTAAAAGCTCTATGGCTAGCTTCAATGAAGGTATTTTGCATTCAACCAAAAAGACAAACTCCACTCCATGTACGAGCTGATATGGAGAAAAACCAGTGGCAGTCTTAACCGTGGTCCTATAGGCCCACAAAGCAGGATATAACATGATATGCCAATTCGTTTTGCTTTGTGGGATGGTTCGTTGGAGAATGGACTTAAGTGATTTGTTCACTGCTTCAACCTGTCCATTTTCCTTAGGGTAATAAGAAGAGGAGTGCTCCTGCTTATACCCTATCTTCGAGGCCAACTCTTCCATCATTCGATTCTGAAAGTGCATACCATAGTCAGTGACAAGCTCTTTCGGAATACCAAACTGAGTAATAATTTGGTTGAATACGAAATGCACAGTTGTCTCACCGTCGGATTTAATCGTGGGCATAGCTTCAGCCCATTTCGCGAAATAATCAACATCCACTATAAAATGATGATTCCCCCCAGCCGAAGTTGCGTTGCAATCCATGAAGTCAAGCCCCCACTTGGTGAAGGGACCGATGGTGATAATCAGATGTAACGGGGAAGGATGTGAGCGCATATTGCATGCAAACACCTAGCAAGGGTGACACTTCTTGACCTTATTAACACAATCTTTAAAGATCGACGACCAAAAATATCCCGCTCAAGATTTTTTTGGGCTGTAGAAAGTCCAGATAAATGACCACCACATGCCCCTCTGTGGCAATCATTGAGCACAACCTTAGCCTCTTCATGGGTTAAACAACAACTTAAAATGGAATCTACCCCATGTCAGTACAAAGTGTTATCCACTATAAGGTAGTTCTTAGATACGTGACCTAATCGTCGTCGCTTATCCCATGAAAGGTGATTAAGGACCTTCAATGTTTGTAAATATATTATGATATCCCCATACCATGGATCCAAATTTGAGATAAGGAAAATATGCTCATCGATAAATGTAGCCTCATAAACCTCCTCCTCCTCCTAACTTGGGAAATCAGAAATGAGATCCGTAAAAATTAATGATTTCTTTGATTTCGCCGAAACAAACTCCAGATCGAATTCTTGCAAAATAAAAATCCATTTATTATAATTTCCCCAGATCATTCTTCTAGTGAGGATGGACTGAAATGGATTGACATGAGCTACCACCAAGGTCTAGCGAAGGAGAATAGAGTGTCTCAATCTATGAACCGCATGAACGGTAGCTAAGGCAAGTTTCTCCACATGGAAATAATGGATTTCTGCATCTATAAGGTTTCGGCTCAAATAATGTATGAAATGCTCGTGGAGCTCCTCAACCTCCTGAACCAAAACCATACCAATCATCTCCATGGACGCGGCCACATAAATAAAAAAGTCACAGCTATAGTCAGGTGGACTAAGCACAAGGACCAATGCTAAGGCTCTCTTAAGAGCATCAAATGACTCCTGGGATCACTCATCCTAGAAAAAGGTAGTGTCCTTCTTTAAAAGATGCATAAATCCTTTAGTCAAATTGGAAAAATTAACCACGAATCTTCATAAGAAGTTTTCCATGCCTTGCAAACATTGAAGATGTCTAATATTTTTTGGGGGAGACAATTGATGTATTGCCTCAACCTTTAAGGGATCAACTCTTATACCGTCCTTGGAAATAATGAATCCTAGCAAGTGACCAGACTTCACGCAAAAGATGCACTTATGTGGATTTAACCTAACCAGGTAGTGGCGGCATCTTTTGAATACTAATCTCAAATGGTAGGAATGACACACTCTCAGCCGAGAATGAGCAACAAGGTCATCCAAAAAGACTTCAATAATCGATTTGAGATCATGAAAAATCAAGGTCATAGCTCACTGAAATGTGGCTTCGACATTTTTAAGACTGAAAGGCATCTTTCGATATGCAAATGTACCCCAAGGAAAAATAAATGCAGTTTTGTGTTGATCCCGAGGTTTGATATGAATCTGATTATATCCAGAAAATCCATCCATAAAGGAAAATACCTCACTTCCCACACACTCATCCAAAATTTGATCAATCAATGGTGTGGGAAAATTATCCTTACGACAAGCACGATTTAGATCGTGGAAATCAGTGCATATACGGATCGTTCCCTGTTTCTTTTCAACCGGAATGGGTTTGAAACCCACTCCATCAAGGGAACGGGATAGATAAAACCGGATTTTAACAACTTTTCTATCTCAGCCTTGATCACGAGTGATTTTCTAGGATTCACTGCACGCAAACATTCTCGAACTGGCTTTGCATTTGGATAGGTCTTAATTTCATGTTTGACAATACAAGGGTCGATACCTAGCATTTTCTCATATGACCAAGCAAAGATGTCACGAAATTCTTTGACATTAGAGGAATTTTGGGGTCTAAAATGGGCCTCCTAAGGAAAATAATAAAATAATAGTTAAAATAATAAAATAATAGTTAAAATAATAAAATAA
>LPNX010985465.1:178318-188373 GCA_001517045.1 Pseudotsuga menziesii
CACTCAATTCACCCTAAACTATTAAGGTTAAGTTTGATAAATACATAGACTTAATTCTCCCTTGATTCTCAAGGCCACTCTCTCTTGAAATGAGGGTGTAATTCTATAGTAGCCTAAATAATAAATATTAGGGCGTAAACTGTTATGAGCCTTAAGTCCTATAATAATTACGAGCCTATAATAAATATTAAGGCCTATAATAATTATGAGCCTTTCACATATTTAATTTTCCCTTTGTTCATGTATTTCTAATTCTTTTGAGTCATTAGTTTATATATAAGGAATATTCAATATATAAATATATATTTATCCATGTATTTATGTACAACATATAAGTCACTTTACTTAATGCATTATACATTATTGGCACTTATTTATGTAGATCATCTTTAGGAAAAATATCATTGACGGTAATTTATTCAAGAGGAATCTTTAAGCTTCTTAATAAAATTTCTAGGAAGGTATTCTTGGCACTTGATGCCATAATTAAGTACTCCAAAAATAATGAAAAATCATTTGTTGGGATGTGTCATCTAAGGGAGTTAATTTTGGTAACTCCGCGGTGAGAGGGAAGTTTGTAAGCGGAGCTATAGGTCAAAATAGTCTTAGGGGTGTCAGGGTAAATGCCCCATTTTTGTAATAAACTCATGGTAAATCCAGGGTTAGTATTGGTAATGCCCATGGTTCAAGCCCATGGTTTTTGTAAAAGCCCGAGGTATAAATAGGCGCTTGTGTAAATAAGATAGGTTAGGTTTTTTTGATGTAAAGGAGAGAAAGAAAAGCGAAGCTAAGGTTGATTGTATAAGGAAAGGTTAAGTCCCAGCTGTGTGCGTGGACGACCTCTGTAGCTGTGTGCGCAGAGGGTTTTTGTAAAAGGGTAAAGGATAGATCTGCAGCTGTGTGCGCAGAGGCCTGCTGCTATGTGCGTAGCTTGAAGAACTGAAGGGATCTGCTGCTGCGTGCGCAGATCAGAACTGTGGTTTTGTTGCAAGTTGAATAAACACAGTTCTGTGGACGTAACCCCTACACTGTGGGTGAACCACGTTAATTTATGGTGTTGTGGTTTCTTGTATTGTTTCTGTTTCTGTTATCTTTTTCTGCATTAATAACTGCATACATCTGATAGATAAGATCACTGTTAATAAAGAACTTCGCTGTTAATTCCCTGTAGTGGGTAAAGCAAATAACTCAGTTTACTTAGCTGCGCAGTATATATGTGTGAATGGTAAGTTTATGTGTTTAACTGTTATAAAGTGTTAAAGGCTAAGGTACAGTAATACCCCTCCTTGCTTGCAGAAACCTGATTCTGCGGCACCCCATAGCTGTTTCGGGTGAGACTACAACCTGCGCGCAGGTTATTGCCGAAAGGGCCAACACTGTGGGTCTCTTGTTGGTGCGAATCAAAAGATCTACACCCGGGTCTGCCCGACTGCCCAACAAAGTGGTTCCGTTGCCGGTTGAACTCAGTATCTGTGTGAGAGGGGTTTTACATCGTACCTCTAGGTCCTCAAGGAAGGAAATCGGTGATTGGCATTTACGCGACTTTCTGACCTCCGCCCAGCTAGAGGACTCAACCCATGTCGAAGTGCGCGGGACTGGTTACAAAGGTATGTTTTGTGATGCTTATGAAATTGTCTGTTGCTAATCTCTACGAAGCATTGTCCCTGTGATTCTCCAGGCTGGTCGCAAGTCGATTGCAAGTTTGTGAAAGAAGATCTGGTACTTCGACCTTACAATAGTGCGGAAACAACGAGTTTTGTCGGCGCCGTTGGGCGTCAGTCCTTTGGACTATCGGGTAAGTTTTTAATTCCTTTTGAGAAGTGACATAGTCTTGGCTGAAAACGGCATATTATCTCTTGTATCGAATTATCAAGTGGTACTAACATATGGTTGTAAATGACCCCCCTGGTAGCACACAAAGCGGATTACTGAGCGGTAGAAAAAGGTACCGACAACAGTTTGAGTCATCCATCCCAGACCACGACGTTGAGTCTACCCAGTCCCAACCGACAGCCTCAGACCCTGCTAGGAACCCATTTGTGGACCAAACCCCGGTCACCCCCCCGCGCAGCTCTGCGGACACCGCGAACCCCTCGCAGTCGGCCAGTAACCCCAGCGCCAGTACCCCTGTCACCGGCCAGTCTAACCCCGTACAGACCCCCCCTAACACCTCCCGATCTACCATGGCCCATGTAGCTGATGATATCAAGCTCCCCATCTTCAAAGGAACGGGATCAGATGACCCCGAACAGTTCTGGTTTCTGTGTGAGGCTGTGTGGAATGCGAAGCAAATTACAAACACAGATGTGCAAACCGCGCAGCTCATTACTTCATTCCGCGACCGGGATTTGACCTGGTTCATGAAATTCTCCAGCAATAAGAACCCCACTTTGGGCGAGACCAAGGCAGCACCAATTAAGGAGTTTAATAAGCCTAAGTCAGGATCGCAGAGTATCACTGAACTGAAAGAGATTCAGCAGCGGCGCGGCGAATCAGTATGGGATTTCGACCAGTGATTCAAAGTTCTACTGGACCAAGTCAGCTTTACCATTAGCCCTGCACAGCACAAGGAGTGGTTCATTGCCGCATTAATCCCACATATCCGAACCCCGCTCATGCAACAGAAGGTCGCTGACCAGCAAGAGGCCTTGGAACTTGCCATGAAGCTGGAGACCGCTCCTGTTGGAGATGATTCGGGACTTGCTCAAATCCAAGCGCAGCTCGCAGCAATGGCACTAGAGCTCCGCGACATGAAGAAGGCTAAGACTAGTCGGGAGGAGATTTGGTGCACACAATGTCGGACCGAGGGTCATGATAAGGACCAGTGCCCTTTAGCTAGGGCGTACCTGAATACTAGCACGCCACCTCCCCTCAACCCCACTGTTCTCTATTGTGAAATCTGTCGGACCCCTGGTCAACATCGCCCTGAACACTGCCCCCTGCTTCAGCGCTATGTGCAAAGCCCCAAGAATCCCTACTGCCGGTTCTGCAAGTCCGTAGGGCATAATGAAGAGGAATGTCGAAGCTATGACCTCCTAATAGAACGTACCTACGACACGTTCCGGGTACAAAATGATGGACATAATAATGATGGTTATGGCTATAGGGGTGGTAGTTCTGGTCGAGGTGGCTTTGCCGGCCATGGTCGGGGAGGTATGCTAGGCCGAGGCAGAGGCCCTGTAGTGTGTTACAACTGTAACCAGGTTGGGCACCTAGCTCGGGATTGCCCGAATCCTACGACGACCTGTCAATATTGTCGCGCAGTGGATCATGTGATTGAGCAATGCCCCCAGTTGATAGCCAAGATTCAGGAAAATAAAAGTGGCCCCACCCCGAATATTCAGCTCATTTCTGTGGAACAGAGACCTCAGGCAGCCATCAATGTTGTCACGCGGAGTGGAGCTATGACACACATCCAGCCCCCACAAAAACCGCCTGTCGAAGCGTGCGTGCGTAAGGCCCCTGTGGAAACGCCAGCACATGATGTTGCGCGGGACCAAGAGCCAGTCCGGGAGGTCCCGTGCGATCAAGATGATCCTCGCATCACCACAGCCCCTGCGCAATTGACTCCGCAGAACTCGCCACCGCAAAACGCTCCGACGGATAGAGTAAGTACACTTTCTTCCTTTTTGCAGAGTTGCATGAAACTCTTGAGGAACCAGAATGCCTTAAAGGAATTGCAAAAAGTTCTTGCTGTCACAGACCCTCAGAGAGCAGTTGATCAGGAGAAAACTGTTAGTCGTGTCCGACGAACCGGTCCGGAAATGAGATTGAACATTCAGATTGGTGAATATGATATGACTGATGTCATATTGGATCTGGGCTCCGATGTTAATGTCCTACCCAAGCAGACCTGGGGGCAAATGGGAAAACCGGCTCTAGCTTGGTCACCTATACAACTGCGACTTGCCAATCAGCAAAGGATTGTACCCCTGGGAAGACTTCTTAATGTTCCCATTGACATTGATGGGGTTAGTACTCTAGCTGACTTCGAAGTTATTGAGATCATTGATGACAGCAACCCTTACCCAGCCCTGTTGGGAATTGAGTGGGCCATGGAAAATGCTGCAATCATCAACCTTAAAAAGAGACAGATGACCTTCGAAGGAAATGGTCTGCGAGTCATTATACCCCTCGACCCGTCTCAAGGAGACAAACATACAGAACCACTCAGAGAGGAAGACCAGGATGCCCTGGAGCACATTTATAACATTACAGCCAAGGAAGAGGATTATGTCGAGCCTGATGTTGATGGTGTAATGGATTGGCAATGTGATAGCTCCTGCATGTCTGATTCAGATGACGGTCTAGAGAATTGGCAGAATCGGCTGTACGAGCTCCATGGCCATAGGTGCGTGCGCCTCACTAAGTCCCTTAGATACCTTCGGGCGCAGCTCACAGGATTACCCACTAATACCGACCTCACACACCCTGTACAATTTACCGCACCGCTCTTCGTACCAGTGTTCGAGTCACGCAGCATACAGACTCTGGAGACAGCAGCACGTGGGGACACTACGTATACCAAGTACAGTATCAGTGGGGGTGCTGGTCAGGAACTTCTGCACCTACGGATCCTGAAACCATTCCCGGAGGTGCGCAGTCTGTACAATGGGCCGAGGGTCCACCAAGGACATTGGAAGTCATGTTCTACAGCAAGGGAGATTATACCTCACAAGGCAAGGGTGCATCAGTCTGTGCACACCGTGGCAGCGATAGTACAGACCTGGTATATCAAGACGGAGCTCCGACACAATTCTGTAAGTCGCGCTGATTTTGCTAATACTTCTTTGCTCACAGTGTCCAGTACCGTACTTTTCCCTATGTTAAATCTAATTATCAGGTCCAGCTCTGACAAAGCCACTGATGCCCGCGAAGGAATCCCCTACCACACCAACGGGCGGGACCATGAGGTCTCCCCGCCTACCCTAACAGTTCTGTTGCAGACACTACATGGATGGGTCGAAGGGCAATCCTATGCCGAGGGTGTGTGTCGCGATAGAGTTCAACTCATTATTCTGTCAAAGCAGGAAAACACAGCGAGGTTCAAGATCCGACAGTTGGCCAACAGCCAAACTGGCGGTGGTAGTCCTTTAATTGCCTTAAATACCTATACTGAGGGGAGCCTCGGAAATCGAGTGCCGCTGGCACAAGATTTTCAGCAGATTTGGTGCTTTCGATGCATTGTCCGGCCCGATTTAATCGATGGCGTATATAAGAAGATGCCTCAGTTCGGAAACATCGTATTTTGCATTTCTTCAGAATTCACGAGTAAACCCATGGCAGCAGAACACGAGATTGACGAATTAGTAAGGGCATTCGAGAAGGAGGGTGTGATACAATCCCCGTTTCAGTCGCTTACCTCCGCTCCCCGGGAAGAAGCATACCCTATGCCGCCACGGCCGATGCAGACACGGTCCGCCAGGAAGAAGTCCTGAACTGAAATTCGCTCCAAGCGCAACCAGGACCGGCACAGGCCAACAGGGAAAACGTCTACTGATCAACCCATGGATCCTCCCCGTTCCACACAGGTCCCAGCTGGGGATGGGGAGAACATTGCACCTCCAAGGCCACCATACCTACGCCCTATTCGTCCAGGCGCCAAGATTCCACGAAGAACAAAGCAAGTCATGCTAACCACACCCTCGCTGCCACCAGGAGTCCAGCTGGTTGGAAATATGACAGGGAAGCTAGATCGGCTCAAGTACAGTGATCACGACACGAATGACCAGGGCAAGTTTCCCCAGTTCGCACCAGCTGAATACCTGCACCATTTCCAATACTCAGATGATAATGTACCCCTGCTAGAAGTATGCCCGTGGGCTGCGGGCCTGGACCAAGCCGGCCTACTCAAGGTGCTTGATCTCCCACATTTTGGTCGCGGCATATATGTGACTATAGTGGCCAAACAGTTGCTTGCGCTAGTGCATGACGGGTACCTATGGATAGGAGACCAGCAAATCCCCATTGATGCCGCGTTTATTCACAAAATCACAAGGTTGTCTATGGCAGGGCCTGACCCGGGGGTTGAATTCCCCTCAAAACATGAGGATACCAAACTTGCGAACACTATGAAAGAGTGGTTTGGCTTGACCAAAGGAAAATGGGGATATCATACTTCCGCGATAAAGGACCAGCCCATTCATTTTGCAGCCGAACTCCTAGCATGCAAACTCATACGAAAATGCAGACCTACTGAGGTACCTGCTTCGGTTATCCGGATTTCCATGAACTACGCCGAAGGATACACTTACAATTGGTCCGCCTATCTCGCAAGGGAATTCATGGAGGATGTTCGGGATGCACAGGAAAAAGGTAGACCTTTTCATTATTCTTGGTTATTAATACTTATTGCATTAGTTGGATGGAAAGAACCCACTGAAGCCCAGTTTGTCGAAGTAAACCCCGACCGACCAGAGGCCCTAAAGTATGCCTCCCTCTGGCTATCCTCAGATAAGGAAATTCAGCAGTCGACGAACACTGTGTTCGTCTGTTATGCCATGAGTATCTACATGGAGATTCTAGGAACACCTCGGCTGACCAGTGCATTGTTCTCTAAGTATGAGGGTGCTGCGAACTTCAGGGCTGACCTTCATCATGTGTTTATCCAAGCCCTTGTTGGTCCACGACAGCAATGGTATAAATTACCCTATGTGGTAAACAAATTGGATATCATGGGTATAGCTAAGCAATGGCCAGTTGACTGGCTGAAGGACATCGGGAAAAAACCCTCTATCCCTGTTCCCCTAGCTACAAACATTGGTGCAGGTACCAGTCAGGTGCAATAGCACAACCTGTTAGAAGAAAGTGAAGACCACAGTGATTCGCAGATGGATGATGATGGCCAGGGCGAAGATGATGAGCAGGACGACGAGTCCATCAACACTCCATCAGATGTTAACCTATCCACTAAACGCAAGTCACCAGATGTAGTGGAGGTAAACAAGCCTCAGTCCCGCAAAAAGGCCAAAGCGTCAAAGGACAAAAATATGGAAGAAGAAGCTACCATAACGATGGATGAGCTAGAGCAAGCTCTAGAAAAATCTGCTGGTACGCTTACCAAAAAATGGTCGGAGTTTACGGACCTGCATCTTGCTGGGCTCACAGGCATAGCAAACAGAGTTTCAGAGTTAAAAGAGTTCGCAGCAAAGTCGGTAACTAGTACCGCGACAAGCAGCTCTGTACCATCCGCACGGCAGGACATCAGGCAATGGCCAACCAAGGATAACCGAGGACAAGCATCCAGTGCAGCTCTGATACTGACCGATGCAGACTCCCGATCTCAGATGAATATGACTGTAGAGATAGATTATACCAAGATGTCTATGTCAGAATTACACCTCTGCCAGCTCGCTATTACAAAGGAGCTCCATGATCGCGATCAAGTGTCCCAAACTCAGCTGGAAGACACTATCAAGCAAAATAAAATTCTTGCAGCGAGGCTAGAGGATGTCGCAGAAAAGAAGAAAGAGGATGAACATAAAAGAAATATGCTGATGCGAGCACTGGAGGAGGCATGTCGGAGTCTTTCTGATCTCGACATGCAAGGAGTGGAAGAACCAGAACAAAGGATCGTTAAGCTGAGAGATTATGCCCAGCAGTATCGCAGTGAGATGGATAGACTAAAGACAGAACATCAAAATCAGATCATAGAACTGCAGCTGCGCATACCCCCAGAAACCCCTCCGGAGGTCCGAGAACAGCGCCTTGCAGACATCAAGGCTTCAGCAGCAAAAATAGCAGACCATGTGGCCAGTGTTGAGAAACTGATGGAAGATAGCATCGATGCATGGGCCAACTTGCAGGACCATCCAGATGTCGGTCAGATCCAGGAAACTATCAAGTTGCGGCAGGCGGAGTTGGAAGCAATCAGGATAGAAATCAAGACGCTCCCACCTATACAAAAAATGGCTAAGGTAAAGCGCAACAAGGAACTTCAGCAAGAAATTGAGTCCTGCAGGACGAACGTCACGGTGCTGGAGAATTCATTCCAACCATTAATTGACGAAGCCATGGAATTGAGCCAGACTGCAGAAAACCAGCTCAAACTTTTGAAGACCTACAACAACTTTGCGCAGGAACGGGCCAACACAGACTCGTCCTCAGTATTATAGGAGATGGTGGAGAAAGAGAAAGCAGCCGAGGACATACTGCGCAATCTCAACAATTGCTTCCGGACCCTCGCACAGAAGATTCTGCCACCTGAAACGTCGCAGAGTGCCCCGGGACGGGCCACTGGTGAGTCTTAGGGGCCTGTTGGGATGTGTCATCTAAGGGAGTTAATTTTGGTAACTCCGCAGTGAGAGGGAAGTTTGTAAGCGGAGCTATAGGTCAAAATAGTCTTAGGGGTGTCAGGGTAAATTCCCCATTTTTGTAATAAACTCATGGTAAATCCAGGGTTAGTATTGGTAATGCCCATGGTTCAAGCCCATGGTTTTTGTAAAAGCGCGAGGTATAAATAGGCGCTTGTGTAAATAAGATAGGTTAGGTTTTTTTGATGTAAAGGAGAGAAAGAAAAGCGAAGCTAAGGTTGATTGTATAAGGAAAGGTTAAGTCCCAGCTGTGTGCGTGGACGACCTCTGCAGCTGTGTGCGCAGAGGCCTGCTGCTATGTGCGCGGCTTGAAGAACTGAAGGGATCTGCTGCTGCGTGCGCAGATCAGAACTGTGGTTTTGTTGCAAGTTGAATAAACACAGTTCTGTGGACGTAACCCCTACACTGGGGGTGAACCACCTTAATTTCTGGTGTTGTGGTTTCTTGTATTGTTTCTGTTTCTGTTATCTTTTTATGCATTAATAACTGCATACATCTGATAGATAAGATCACTGTTAATAAAGAACTTCGCTGTTAATTCCCTGTAGTGGGTAAAGCAAATAACTCAGTTTACTTAGCTGCGCAGTATATATGTGTGAATGGTAAGCTTATGTGTTTAACTGTTATAAAGTGTTAAAGGCTAAGGTACAGTAATACCCCTCCTTGCTTGCAGAAACCTGATTCTGCGGCACCCCATAGCTGTTTCGGGTGAGACTACAACCTGCGCGCAGGTTGTTGCCGAAAGGGCCAACACTGTGGGTCTCTTGTTGGTGCGAATCAAAAGATCTACACCCAGGTCTGCCCGACTGCCCAACATCATTGCTTTGATACCAAAAGAGGATCATACCGACCCACTATTTGTTAACTAAGAAATCAGCCTATTCACGAGTTACTTCAAGTTAGGATGACCCCATAAGGATTAGGTCGTCACATGAATTGTTCTTCTTCTTCGACTTCCCAGGGTTCCACACATTGTTTTAACCTTCCCCGTAGTGAATTCGGCCCCAATCATTCTTAGTCGCGTCAAGTTCACAGTATCGTAGAACACTATCAATCACATCCATAACTTTTCATAAGGTTAGGATGGGTACTTACAGGTCAATTTTACTTATAGTCTGTGTTTTTGGGCCAGGTAGAAAAGAGATGTTACACCGCAACTCCTGTGAGCCGTCGATCTCTTTGTGGCTTCGATCTCAACCATTGATTTGATTTCTTTTGTAGATCAAAAGGTTTGGTTGGATTTCGGGTTTGTTTTACTGTAAGTTAAACAAAACTGGAGATTATCCTAATGCTTGTAACCTTTCTTAATTTACATCGCCTTAGTACATAATTTAAGAGTCATAAATTTGTATTGCGTTAAGTGGATTATGGGATCCATAAAGTAAATTTATGGTTTTATCCATGTAATTGTATTTCAATTGCAACAATGAATAATACCGATTTATACTGTAAACCAACATTACGATTTCAGTCGACATTCTAAGTCCGTAATGTAGAATTAAGGAAATTTACAGAAATTGATACACACCAGAAATACATAGCTAAATGTAGGAAGATATGAACCCATTTAACAATAGAGGATTCAATCTATTTGGTGCAGAAAAAAAATTTATAAATCATTCAAGCCTAACAGATCAGGGAAAACACATATAAGTATGGTAAAACACTTTCCACCGATTAAAGGAAAAGGACGAGAGACCCCACATTGGAATACCAAAATACATAAAGAAATAACAATATGAG
>LPNX010985478.1:3193-50818 GCA_001517045.1 Pseudotsuga menziesii
GCTCGTTCCAAACGCTGCGCTGCCCGTCGAAATCGCGTTTCTGATAATGGAAATGGGCTCAGGACTGTGTGTTTTTTTTTTTATAATTTTCATATCGCGTGCGCGTTTTATAACTACAAAACGCGTGCGCGTTTTGTAGGTATATAACGCGTACGCGTTTTATAGTTATATAACGCGTGCGTGATGTGGTTTCCTATCCTACATGTTTTATGACATGTCAGGCTGGGGTTGAACCATACCAAGTGCTATGTCAGGCTCGGGTTGATGTATTTTTTGGTAGCATGATGTTGTTTTTGAAAACTAGGATTGCATCTTAAAGGTCCATCATCTTCTTGCACTGACCCTTGATTCTCTTTGTCTTTCAAGGATTATTTTTTGTAAGGCTACCGACGAATAAAAACCATACCACCAACTTCAAAAGTTCACTCAGAACGGTGTTGCTCGGTTTGTTGTTTCATGCGGGATCTTTCCAAGTGAAGATTGTCCTGTAGGAGGTGAAGAATCTGATGTTGGTTTCGAAGAACCATGTCAATTTCTTGAACTAGTGAAATTATGGGGGCGGATGGAAGGAGTACTAGAGGTGCATGACCATAAATTGCTTCATATGGAGTCATTTTAGATGTAGTATGGTAGGAATTATTGTACCACCATTTAGCGAGAGGGAGCCACTTTTCCCACTGATGTTGTTCTTCAGAGGTGAAACAATAAAGATAAGTTTCCCAATATTTGTTGATGACTATAGTCAGACCATCTATTGGTGGGTGATAAACTGAACTCATATGGATTTTTGTGTTAGTGATGCGAAATGACTTGTGAAAGTTGTGTTGCGGGATGAGACAATGGAAGAAGGGATTCCATGAAGAAGGAATATTTGGTCCATGAAAATTTTTGCAATTGAAGAGGTGGTATATGGATGGTTGAGAGCACAAAAATGACTATATTTGGACAGTCGATCCACCACAACCAAGATTACGGACGTCCCTCCATATTTAGGGATCCCTTGAATGAAATCTATCGAAATATATTGTAGGGGTGGGAAAAGGCTTGAGCAATCTAGAAAGGATTGTAGTTTCACCCTTGTGGTGCTTACAAGGAGCACATTCGGCAACCATAAGTTGAATTTCTCATTGCACCCCCTACCAAAAGAAGTTACGTCGTGCTAGCTCATATGTTTTGATGAACCGAGAGTGCCCTGCCGATGGAGAAGCATGGAGGTCATAAAATACCACACTTTTAATGTCTATGCTCTGGGGAAGCACCAGATGACCCATGTATCTTAGAGAAAATACATCCCAAGATGAATACGGTACCACATAAGGCTTACTGGCCAACTATTGCATGATTTTAGCTAATTGGGAGTCATTGACATAGCCTTGCTGAACAGAGTGTAACCAAGTTCGAATAGGCATAGAAATAACTGAAAGAGAAACATGGGCATCAAATGTGTGGAAAAGAGCATCCACCATAAGATTGTCCTGAGCCTTCTTATAGTCATAATCCCTGAGTTTTCTAACCCATTTCTATTGTGTTGGGGATGAGACCCGTTGTTCCAGGGAATATTTCAAACTCTAGTGATCAGTCTTGATGCTGAAAGGATTCTCTAAGAGGGATGGCCACCACTTCTGTATAGTGTGAAAAATAGTCATCATTTCCTTCTCATATGTAGAGGTGGATAAATTCTTTCTAGAAAAGGATTTGTCGATGAATGCAATGGGATGCTCATCTTGAAAGAGGACAAACCCAAGTCCATTGTCGTAAGAATCACTCTGAAGAGTGAAGAGCTTTGAAAAATTAGGCATCTCAAGGGTGCATCGGAATGAAAGATCCAAGGGAGTAGTTGAGGCTACTGAGGGTTTCATCTTAATGAAATGGAGCTAAGCGATGACACCATGTGAATTTATATTAAGTATCTTTTCCATGGGATGCAAACTAATGATTCTGAGAGAACCTGGTTGTAAGCCATTGAATGTGTGTTTGTTCCCATTGACTGAAAATTGCATTCACAGTTCAAAAAAATCCCATAAGATGGGTCCAAGTGTGTGTAACCATCGAGTTCCCAAAATCACATTACATCCTCCTAAAGGCATGGAAAACATGTTAGAGCACAAGTTATAATCTCCAATAGAGATACAGACATTGCGACACTTTCTTTTGCAATGTAAGGTGCTCCCATTGGAAACGATGACTTTTAAGATGGAGAAAGGATGGACAAAACTATCAGCTTGTTTGGCAATCTGAGGGTGAATGAAGTTATAGGTGCTATGATAATCAATGAGTATTGTAAGAGGAATCTTCTTGAAGAAACCCTTGACCGTCATGGTTTGTGGCGTGGTGACTCCGACTAATGCATGGAGAGATATCTATGGGTGTTCATCATGAGAATGAGGGTCAACAGGCAGCTATTGAATGTCGACCTGATCGTCTACTAGATTTTGAGCAACTTCACAAATTTCAAGTGCAGGCAGAGAAACCAAATCAAAGAGATAGAGCTTTTGTTCAGTAGATTGATTTTCCTGGGTGAATTTCCCATCACAATTATAACAATGTCCTTTTTCCCTACATGACCACATCTTAGCTTTAGACAAATGCTTGGTAGGAGTGGGTCTAGTAGTTGGAGGGATTGGATGTCCTTGGGAAACCATATTTTTAAATGGAACAAAAGTGGATTTGGGGCATTGTTGAGCCCTGATCTTGTCCTCCACCAACTTAGCCAACCCTAGGATTTCCATCATTGTGTTGGGATAGAACATGTTAACCTCAGATTGGATTGTATCCTTAATACCACCGATAAAACAACTCTTGTAGAATGCATCAGCAAATCCTTGTGTGTGCTTGACTAATTTATCAAATTTGGTCTAATACTCTCTCACAGTGCCAGTATGGCGAAGTTTGGTGAGTGCTCCTATGAATTCATCAAAACCACTAGGGCCGAATTGGTGCAAAAGGAGTTGGAAAAAATCTATTCATTAGGGCTTGTCAAGATCCTTGATGTGCCAAAGAACCATTGAAGGGATTCACATAAAAAATGAAATGATGCAAGTGAGACTTTAGTGACATCAAAAGTGTGATGCATATTAAAGTATTGTTCTGTCTTGTGTATCCATCCAATTGGATAATCACTATTGAAGTGAGGGAAATCAATCTTTGGCCCACAAAAGCTGCTGGAAGAAGAGAACTTGGTGCCTATAGAAGACTCTAGTTGTTTTCGATTTCTCATGGATGAATGCTTAAGATGGAGGTCGAGAAATATTTGATCTGGATCTGTGATTTTGGTCTTGAGGGTGACAAGTTCTTCTTCCATTTCTCTATTTTCTCCTGCTTGGGTGACAACAACAATATTTTTTTTCTGGGGGGGGCGGAATGGGTAGAAAAACAAAAATAGAGAGGGTTTTAGAAAATAAAAATTTTGAGTTGGGAAAGACGTGAGTGGGTAATTGGAGTTAACTAGGTTTGGGGCACTTCTGAAGGACAGGGAACAGAAAATACAAATTTCAGAAGTGGGGTGAAAGAAAGAGAAAATTTGTCAGACAGGGAAAATAAAGCAGAATTCAGAAACGAACACTGTGGCAAAGACGGGGATTGGGTGAGAATTGAAGAAGTTATTGCAAATGTGGAATTTCAAGTTTCAGGAAGTGGAATTTAGGATAGGGTCCTCAATGAAGGAAATATGCAGAATGGAATGATGGGGGTGACTATGAATTTGCAAGGGAAATGGAGCTAAATCAAGGAAGATATGGCTAAAAAAATAGAAATTTATACTCATTTTCTTTATTTTTGAAGAAATGATTTGTGGCGGTGAAAGAAAGTTGTGCTCTATCAACTTGAAATGGAGTAAATGATCTGTGAAAATTCTGGAATTCTGTGCATTATCAATTGTAAATAGATATGGACCCTAGGTATATTCGGCTTCCTAATGGTTCGAAGGTAGTCACTCAGCCACCAAGGATGTCTCATGCTTGAGTATTGGGGCAGTACCCCTCACTTCATGACATAGGTAAGACTACTAACCTCTTGGACAAAAATGATAGCTCTTTGGTTTTCCTCACGAATGAGAATCTAGTCAATCTGGTGGGGGTCATTTCCCTTTTTTCTTGGCAGGTCCTCTCTGTCATAACCCAAAAATTTCATAAAAATGTTAGGTAACATAAAATGTTTGAATACGCAGTTTAGTAACTGCTAGCGGTTAGCGGAAAATGAAACAGTTTGACAATTTGTATTAATTAGTTTCAAAATACAAATAACTAATACAAATTTAATTTGTATAAGTTATATGAGAATGACTTGTATTTAGATTGCTTCTAGTTTTACTAATAATTTACTTTTGGAAAATAGGTGAGAAACTATCTTTGAAATTCAGGGCTTACTTAGCATTTTGCTAACTCAAATTGACTGGTAGTTCTTACAGGTTCAGCAGGTAACGAATGATCAAGTAGGAGTTTATTTTGTATGATAGCGAGAAGTATTTCTTGAGCATATGAAGATGATTGTAATATAAATTAGCAACGTAACGGGTTGTATTTCATTATAGGATTACTATGTATTTGAATCGAATAGCACAAAGGATTTTGACCCTTTGGTTCTCACAGGTTATAAGCCTGTCTGGTTTTAAAATTTTTATAATGCATATATTTATATAATTCTTAGTTTAATTTGTTTATTATTTACATATACATTATTTTTATTTACTACTCTGTAAGTTATAATTATTTTGAGCTATGTAAAGAAAACAATGTTAACTCTAGAACTCTGTTTATTTTAGAAAAAAAAATGAATGGTTTATATACAAAACCCTAATTTGGTTTTAATAAGTTATTAATTAAGATTAAGTTAATATTTAAAAACTGTTTGGTTATTAACTTTTATATACTTTCTCAAATATCAGTTATTGTCTCCTATAATACTTTTGTTTCCTATCAATATACCAATACTGTAGTGATAGCGTATTTTCATTTAGTTAGTTTAAGTAAAACGATAAGTGTAAGTAATCCATAGCACTGTTTTTTCATTGCATTCTTTAAACATTGAAATAAAATCTATTATGTTTACCTACAGATACAAGAATCATATCTACTATTTTCATTCTACTAAAGAATTATTTCATTTACTTAAAACAATCTAATTGTGCTAGAGTACGGCCTGGTTTTCAGGTGTGAAAAAACACAGCTTAGAAATTTAATTTCTTTTTGTTTCACTATTTTCTTAACCATTTTCATTTCTATAAATAATCTAAAAATTTACCACATCTAACATTTCACAAAACCCTAAACTTTTAACATACATGTTGTAGATAAACTAAGATTTATTTATTAAAACAGTAAAAATAAAATAGAACCTGTTGAGGACAAGACAACAACAGCATAAGGAGGTTGTTCCTCCCTTCCAATCTCCTCAAGAGCACTCAAACAATGCTTCCTCAAGACCCTTGAGCCTGTTCCTGTTCTTCTTGGGTGAGAACTGGGTGGAGAATTGAACTAGAGAAACCTCTGTCACATGACTGGTTCAACTACCTCAGTAATAACAATATGCTCTCAGTAGTATGATCTTCAGCTAAAAATCTGCAACTAGATCAATCTCATCAGTTATCCCCTCAAACACTTTCCAAATTACCCTCCATTGAATTTCTCTTGAGTAAATTCATTCACCCTGAATGATCACTTCAATGGGAAATTTTACAGAGATGCCTAGGTCTTCTGGGTCAGTTTTCATTAATTGAGCCATGTGCTTTGATTCCACTTTCTTGGAGAATAATGACCACAAATATAGGGAAGTTGTCACCTGCAATAGTTGGAAGTGGTTTGAGGATGCTGCCACAGGTCTGTTTGCTCTCCACCCAGTCTCCTCCACCAATTTGACCAGTAAAAACTCTTTTAACAGCTCTCCTAAGCTATTGTCTCCTCATTTATTTATTTATAAATAAAATATTCTGAATTTACATTAAATATTCTTGATCCCACTGGTCCTCAGTTACAACTTAGCATAAAATTTAACACAATGTTACTCAAATAATGTAAAATTGTTTTTGCAAATTGGGGCATGTGACATACACACCCCCTTAAATTATAACATTGTCCTCAATATTATTTATTCCTCATCCTTGAAATTTCCGTAGAACATAATCGAATATGCATCCCGCATATGGCTTTCCAATTCCTAGGTGGCTTCCTATAGACTAAGGTGCTTCCATTGCACCTTCACTTGACCAATGGTGCGGTTCCGAAGTGTGATCTTCCTCCACTCGAGGATACAGTTTGGTTCCCCCAAAAAATATCCTTCGGGTTCCACCTGGACATCATTCCAGTTAATAACATGAGTAGCATCATGCACATATTTCTTTAATACAGAAATGTGAAAAATATTGTGAACTCTTAAATTTGATGGTAAGGCTAACTGATAAGCTACATGTCCAATCGTGGACAGTATTTCAAAAGGACCACAATAACGAGGCGTCGGTTTGGCACAACTACCCAACCTCAGAGAACTCTTTTTGGGTCTCACCTTGATGAAAACATGTTCACCTACCTAAACTCTTTTGGAGTTCTTTTAAGGTTTGCTTGTCTTTTGTATTGATCTTGGGCAATTTTTAGATTCCCTTGTACCTGGCTAATCCTTTACAAACATTCTTAGTAAATCTTCCAGTAATTGATTTACTCTTTCAGTCTGTCCATCAGTTTGAGGATGGAACAAGGTACTAAAATTTAGCGTAGTATTTAATCCTTTAAACAGATATCTCCAAAAGTTACCTGTAAATTTAGGATCTCGGTCTGAAATTATAACCTTCGGAATTCCATGCAGTCAGAAAATTTGCTTTAAAAAGATATCAGCTACATTTGCATCTTTATAAGTAGTTTTTACAGGTATAAAATGGGCCGCTTTACTCAATTTTTCAACAACTACCATTATGGAGTCATTTGAATTCTGATTTTTAGGTAGTCGAGTAACAAAATCAAGACTAATTATCTCCCATATCCAACTACGAATGGTCAATGGATGAAGTAATACAGCTGGATGTTGATGTTCAGTTTTTATTTGTTGACATTCAAAACATTTAGCAATATATTCTACCAGTTCAGTCTTCATGTTGGGCCAAAAATACTATTTTCGTAACATGGTTATAGTCTTCTGATAACCTGGATGGCCTGAGTAAGGAGTTTTATGAATTTCGTCTAAAATTAATAACTTAACTTTAGGTACATATATTCTATCTTTATACAGTAAAATTCTTTTTCCATTCAAGTTGTACCCTGTACTTAGACTTTCTATTGGATTTTGTTTTTTTTTTGCTTGTAACTTTAGGTAAATTTCATCTTGTTCTAACCTTGGTTTAAGCTGTTCTTCCAAATCTATTGTATAAGTGCTGGTAGCTGCTGTAAAATTCAGCTTTGCATTTCTACTTTATGGATCAGCAACTTTATTTTCTTTCTCTTTAATGTGTTGAATTTCAAAATCATATTCACTTAGAAAAACTAGCCACCTAGCTTGTCTAGCATTCAGGTTAGGTTGATCTAACAGATATTTTAGTCCCTTATTATCTGTCATTAGAATAAATTTTCTTTCAATTAAATGACGATGCCACATCTTTAAAGCATGTATGACAACAACTAATTCCAAGTCATAGCTTCCATAATTCTTTTCATGAATTTTCAACTTCCTAGACTAATAAGAAATAACATGTCCTTCTTGAGTCAATATTCTACCTAAACCATCATTGTAGGCATCAGTATATACTATAAAATCTTTATTTGGATCATTTATTCTTAAAATAGGTGCACTGGTTAATAAGGTTTTTAACTTTTAAAACTATCCTTGTACTTCTGATTCCAATCAAATTTCTTTCCCTTTTTCTGCAAAGAGGTTATCGGATTTGCGATTCTCGAAAACCCTTCGATCAATCTGTAGTAATAACTGCTAATCCCTATGAAGGATCGGACATTAGTTACATCTATAGGAACTGGCCAATCTTCAATCGCCTTTTTCTTTTTAGGATCCACTGAAATTCCTTCTTTAGTCACCACATGACCTAAGTACTCAATTTTATCTTTAAATAAATTGCATTTACTAAATTTTGCAAAGAGTTGATGATCTTGCAACTCTTGCAAAACAATTTTTAAATGTTCTTTATGTTCTTCTTCAGATTTCGAATAAATTAATATCTCGTCGATAAACACGACCATAAATTTATCCGAATATTTATGCATTACATTATTCATTAGACACATAAAAATAGCTGGAGCATTAGTAATCCCGAATGGCATGACGACAAACTCGTAATGTCCATACCGAGTTCTAAAATTTTTTTTAAAGATGTCTTCATATTTTATTCTAACTTGATGATATCCAAATCGTAAATCAATTTTCGATAACATTGTGGCTCCACGTATTTTATCAAATAGATAATTTATGTGAGGTAGCGGGTATCTGTTCTTGATATTCATCTTATTTAATTGACTATAATCAATGCAGAGTCATAGAGTTCCATCCTTTTTCTTAACAAAGATGACAGGTGCCCCCTAGGGAGACACACTGGGTCAAATATAATTCTTGTCAATAATTTTTTTAATTGCGAGTTAAGTTCATAAAGTTCAAGTATATTCATTCGATAAGAGGCCTTTCAGTAGGGTACTGCACCAGGTACCAGCGCAATGGTAAAATCTAGTTTCCTTTTCGGAGGCAATACTGGAATTTCTTCCGGAAACACATTTGTATATTCCTTTAGAACTAGCATATCCTCATATTTAATTTATCTATGTTGTTTAAATTTTTCTCATTATTTATTGTTACTGCATAATCCTTACAACCTTTACTAACAACTCTTTTAAGCTGCAGAGTAGAAATCTTCCTTACAGTTGTTTTCCTAGGGATCCCCTTTATGCTTATTGGTTTTCCATCATTATTTATACAAGTAAAGGCTTTGTCATAGCAATTTAAGATTACCCTATGCTGCTCCAACCAATCCATACCGATTAGTATGTCATATGAACCCAGAGGTAGTACATTAAGCTTCACAAAGTTTCAAATTGATCCATAGTTACTGCACAATTCTTTACAAAACTAGTTACCTTCCTCTTTGCACCTGTAGCTAAATGAGCCAACCAAGAACTTACAAACTTTTCAATTGGTAGTTTACACTTTTCTACCAAATTAGGTGAAATATAACTTAAACTAGATCTTGGATCAATTAAAATAGCTATGGGTGTTTGGTTTATCTTACCCTCTACTTCCACCATGAAAGTTTGATAGTCTGCTTGCCGATTCTCCAAAGCTGCATTGATCCTAGGCATAATCCTTACTAAATATCCAATAGTCATCTCCTCCTATATTGTATGGATATTACTGACAGTCTTTTTCCAATCGGGACAGACTGAGGCATAATGTGGACCATTGGATTCCCCAAAAAATTTCAGGTTCTTTTCTTTCAAATTTCTTTGTGTAATTACTGTGATTGTTAGCAGGCTCTTTATTTTTTTTATTGTTCTGATTGTTCTATGAATTATTCTTATTCCACTAGAAATTCTTATTAGAAAAAATTCTGGCATTATTATTTTAAGAATTCCGATTAGGCACAAACTCTTTCTTATTTTGATCATAATTATTATTCTTTTCGGCCTTCCATTTGGCCATACTCTCCTTTTTCTGATTCTGTTCATAACATAAATTTTCTTTCCTCATAGCTTCTTCCAGGGTTTTTGGATTGTCATACTCAATCTTATCCTTTATGTGATAAGGTAAACAACTGAGAAATCTATATACCTTCGGTTTTTCATCCAGAAGGTACGGCACATACCTAAGCAGACTTAAAAACTTACTGTTCAAATATTTCATAGTCATTGTAGCTAGTTTTAGCTCATAAAATTGTTTAGCCCTTTCTTCATTTTTAAATAGTTTAGTAATTTCTAGGGGTTAGCAGAAAATGAAACAGTTTAGTAGTTTGTATTAATTAGTTTAAAAATACAAATAACTAATACAACTTTAATTTTTATAAGTTATATGAGAATGACTTGTATTTAGATTGCTTCTAGTTGTACTAATAATTTACTTTTGGCAAGTAGGTGAGAAAATATCTTTGAAATTCAGGGCTTACATACCATTCTGCTAACTCAAATTGACTACTGGTTCTTACAGGATCAGTAGGTAATGAATGATCAAGTAGGAGTTTATTTTGTATGATAGCAAGAAGTATTTTTGTAGCATATTAAGATGCTAGTAATATAAATTGATTATTTAAAAACAAGGCTCTGATGAGGTAAATTAATTTCTTTCATTGTTTTGGTTCTAAAAGAGTATTCATAGTTTAGCCATATAGATTGTTATCCTTAACATACTTAGTTAACAAAAATAGATTCTTCCAGTGAGCTTAGCACACAAGCTCTTGACATAAAATTACTTTTACTATAACATGATCTTACTACTATTGTCATGTTGAATGCTCAAATGCACTACTTTTATACATAAATATACTCCTATGATTTTCAAAGGTAATGTTTACCAATAGATTATATATATTTACTTCAACTCTTCCTTAGTAGTCACAAAGATTATCAACTTGTTGATTGTATGCAATTATGCTTATCCTTTTGCACTGTTAAATATCAAATTATAAACTTCGATTCCTAAGTTATTCCCATACTACAAGTATTATTGTAAAAATATAATACCACATCACTTTTATAATGTACCAAAATAATTTCTACTGGTATCCTTAGGTAGCTTGACTACCTGGTAATTTCCATGATATATATAAGTTTGCTTCTTTATAAAAATAAGATTACTAGCTTCAGAGTATGGTTGACCTTAAGTAATTAGATAAATCAGCTAAAGGTGGAATACTACCAACAACCACTTCCATAAAGTCGAAACTAAAGGTAAAACACATTATCAGTTTTATTCTTATAGTTTACTGATCTAATGCATGGTTTACACAATAGTAGGGTGGCTATTTGTAATGTTACCGCACTATATTGAGTTGTAGTTTTTAATAACTACTATGTAAATTTTACTACCTAAAAACTTCTATCCTAAGGTCAACATCAAAGTAGAAACATTATAAATGATGTTCCTATATTATGCTAGATTTAAGCAAAGCACAAACAATCATATAATTGACTTTGTAAGCAATAATAAGAACCATCCATAAGGCCGTTGGCAAAGTAGACATGAGAATCAACATTATCAATGTTATACTATGGTTGAACTTCATGATTGTATTATTAACAAGGTTTATGCACCTTCAATCTATAGTCGATGACATAGATTCATTATTAGCAATGATAGAAGGCCTTAATGCAATCGATTTGCAAATGATATAAGTCTTTATACAATAGTCGATTGCATAGTTTTTAATTATGGGAAATGATAAGTTTTTTTTTTATAGTGCAAAGTTGACTATAGACATGACCCTCGCATGGTTAAATAATTTGCGAGGGAATGTGGTCTGATATCCTCCATGCATTAGCAACTTAAAAGGAGTGAAAACCCTATTCCTTTGGCATTTGGCTCCAAGGGTTTTGTCGGCCTGCAGTCTGCACTGTGTAGTTTCCTTGCGGCCATGAGAGGCTATTTCTTTTCTGTTTTTTAACTCCATCGTTTGTATTTGATGCTGAGTGGTCTCGATACAAATTCTTGTAGTCTCCATTTCTCTTGGGTGTAAACAATACTATGCGAGTGGTCTTTGTTTATTCACTTGGCTCGAGGCCTGTACATGGTTTTAGTTCTGTCATTACTTGTTCCTTGCCAAAACTTTGTGGGGTTTTGAGTTTGTTTATTGCTGCCTCCGTCATAGGGTCAGCATCAGGGTTTTATTGCTTCTCTGTGTATTTCTCTTATGCTAATGATAGCTCCTTCACGGCTCGAATCTCTTCTGGCTCACATGTAACATTTAATTCTTTATTAAAATTTATTTTGTCAAAATTAATATCTAAGCTAGGGTTTATACTTATGAGCAGAATCTTAACTAAATGCTTGGAATTGTGTTCATTGTAGGAACTTACAATTACCATAGGCCTTAAGTGGAAATAACACAACCTCAATCTTCGGTGAACTTCGTGGCCTCCAACAGGTAAGCCCTGGTTTTGAGGTGGGTTTTCCCTACTTACGATAAGGGTTGTTGGAATAATTTTACAATGAAAGGAAGCATGGAATCGGTTTCTTCAATGGTTAAAATTTTTTAGTTTGTTAGTACTTTAGTTTTAGGTTTAAAACCCTTGCAGTGCTCATTGGGTAGCACCGGTTCTCGATCCATGATATGTATTTGGTTTTTGGTTAAACATTTTAGCCATGTGTCCTAATAATGTAATGTAGCTGGTTTAAGAAGATAACAATTTCGTTAAGTGTTGAGTTTTATATAAGCTCTGTCTCGTTTGCTCCAGTTCGACCTTTACATGTGGACTATTGTTTCATTAACCTGTCAATAATGTATTTAATTTACTGCTAAAATATTTATAAATATATTTTATTTTAAGGAATAAGACCGTGGTAAGTCTAATTGCATAGTTCGTAGTTTTATTTTTATTTTTATTCCATAGTTAGCAATGTAACTGATTGTATTTCATTATAGGATTAGTATGTATTTGAATCGAATAGCAGAAAGGGTTTCGACCCTTTGGTTCTCACAGGTTATAAGTCTGTCTGGTTTTAAAATTTTTATAATGCATATATTTATATAATTCCTAGTTTATTTTGTTTATTATTTACATATACATTATTTTATTTACTACTCTGTGAGTTATAATTATTTTGAGCTATGTAAAGAAAACAATGTTAACTCTATAACTCTGTTTATTTTACAAAAAAGTGAAGGGTTTATATATGAAACCCTAATTTGGTTTTAATATGTTAGTAATTAAGATTAAGTTAATATTTAAGAACTGTTTGGTTATTAAATTTTATATCCTTTCTCAAATATCAATTATTATCTCCTATAATACTTTTGTTTCCTATCAATATACCAATACTGTAGTGATAGTGTATTTGTTATTTCTTATACTTGTATTTTCATTTAGTTAGTTGAAGTAAAACTATAAGTGTAAGTAAACCATAGTACTACTTTTCCATTACATTCTTTAAACATTGAAATAAAATCTATTATGTTTACCTACAGATACAAGAATCATATCTACTAGTTTGATTCTACTAAAGAATTATTTCATTTACTTAAAACAATCTAACTGTGCTAGAGTACAACCTGGCTTTTCACATGTGAAAAAACACAATTTAGAAATTTAATTTCTTTCTACTTCACTATTTTCTCAACCATTTTTATTTCTATAAATAATCTAAAAATTTACTGCATCTAACATTTCACAAAACCCTGAACTTTTAACATGCATGTAGTAGATAAACTAAGATTTATTTATTAAAATAGTAAAAATAAAATAGAATCTGTTGAGGACAAGACAACAACAGCTTAATGAGGTCGTTCCTCCCTTCCAATATCCTGGAGAGCGCTCAAACAATGCTTCCTCAGGACCCCCAAGCCTATTCCTGGTCTTCTTGGATGAGAACTGGGTGGAGAATCCAACTAGAGAAACCTCTATCACCTTCCTGGTTCAACTACCTCAGTAATAATAATCTGCTCTCAGTAGTATGATCTTCAGCTTAAAAGCTACAACTAGATCAATCTCAGCAGTTATCCCCTCAAACACTTTCCAAATTCCCCTCCATTGAATTTCTCATGAGTAAATTCATTCACCTTGAATGATCACTTCTCTATAATGAGCAGCCTCAGCTCTCTTCAATGCAAAATTTTATAGAGATGCCTAGGTCTTCTGGGTCAGTTTTCATTAATGGATCCACGTGCTCTGATTCCACTTTCTTAGGGAATCATGACCAGAAATATAGGGAAGTTTCCACCTGCAATAGTTGGAAGTGGTTTGAGGATGCTGCCACATGTTAGTTTGCTCTCCACTTAGACTCCTCCACCAATTTGACCAGTAAAAACTCTTTTAACAACTATCCTAGGTTGTTGTCTTCTCATTTATTGATTTATAAATAAAATATTCTGAATTTACATTAAATATTCTTGACCCCACTAATCCTCAATTACAACTTAGCATAAAATTTAACACAATGTTCCTCAAATAATGTAAAATTGTTTTTGCAAATTGGGGCATGTGACATACACAACCCCTTAAATTATAGCATCGTCCACGATGTTATTTATTCCTCATCCTCGAAATTTCCCTGGAACAGAATTGGATATGCATCCCGCATATGACTTTCCAATTCCTAGGTGGCTTCCTCTAGACGAAGGTGCTTCCATTGCAACTTCACTTGACCAATGGTGCGGTTCCGAAGTGTGATCTCCCTCCGCTTGAGGATACAGTCTGGTTCCCCCAGAAAATCTCCTTTGGGTTCCACCTATATGTCATTCCATTTAATAACATGAGTAGCATCATGCACATATTTCTTTAATACAGAAATGTGAAAAACATTCTGAACTCTTAAATTTGGTGGTAATGCTAACTAATAAGCTACCTATCCAATCTTGGACAGTATTTCAAAAGGACCACAAGAATGAGGTGCTAGTTTGGCACAACTACCCAACCTCAGAGAACTCTTTTTGGGTCTCACCTTGATGAAAACATGTTCACCTACTTGAACTCTTTTGGATTTCTTTTAAGGTCCGCTTGACTTTTCTGTCGATCTTGTGAAATTTTTAGATTACCTTGTACCTGCTTTACAATTTCTTCCATTTCTTTCAATAATTCAGGTCCTAATACTAACCTTTCCACTGGATTACTCCAAGAGATAGGAGTGTTACATTTCCTTCCATACAAAATTTTGAAAGGACTAAATATGGCTGAAGCTTGATAATGTTAAAATATTGTAACTTCAAATAATATTCTATATGTATCTTTTTGTGGTCCCCGATGGTCCTACCGAGAGAACCACTTGTATTACTTTGTACCCCGATGCTTCTAATCGAAAGAACTAATAAGAGTCATGAGGTAGTCCCCTCTAATTGTAAAGGTGGGTCATTAGCACCCCAGTGTGGTTACTTGAGCCTACATGTGTAACTCGAGCCTACATGATTAACTCGATTCTACATGTCAGATGAGTTAACTTAAGTGAACGGATGAATATAAATAGGGCTGTAGTGCTCCTCATTTGTAACACACACTCACTTGTGTAGCGCATTAGTGGAGAAGAGAAGTAGCTGGAGAAGGAGGAGGATCAGGCTTTGATCTCCTTGCTAGTTTTATCTTTTATCTTTTTGGGACATCTCTATTGAGGAAGCTTTTGCTGGGTTTTCCACTTTAGGGTTTTCCCAGCATAAATTTTTGTGTTCATTTTGTATGGTTGTGCTTGTCTATCTTTCAGTGATCCTGTTTATATGCTTTTGTTATGAAAATGAAATGAAATATTGATGTCTTAGTTAAGCATATGAAAATTTAACAGAGAATTATTATTGTAAGCAAATTCTACCGGGCATAAATAATATTCCCATTTACCTAGCTGATCCTTTACAAACATTCTTAGTAAATCTTCCAGTAATTGATTTACTCTTTTAGTCTGTCCATTGGTTTGAGGATGGAATGAGGCAGTAAAATTTAGCGTAGTATTTAATCCTTTAAACAAAGATCTCCAAAAGTTACCTGTAAATTTAGGATCTTGGTCTGAAATTATAACCTTCGGTATTCCATGCAGTCGAAAAATTTGCTTTAAAAAGAGATCAGCTATGTTTGCAGCTTTATAAGTAGTTTTTACAGGTATAAAATGGGTTTCTTTACTCAATTTGTCAACCACTACCATTATGGAGTCGTTTAAATTATGATTTTTAGGCAATCCAGTAACAAAATCAAGACTAATTATCTCCCATTTCCAACTAGGAATGGGCAAAGGCTGAAGTAATACAACTGGATGTTGATGTTCAGTTTTTGATTGCTGACATTCAAAACATTTAGCAATATATTCTCCCAGTTCAGTCTTCACGTTGGGCCAAAAATACTCTTTTCGTAACATGGTTATAGTCTACTGATAACCCGGATGGCCTGAGTAAGGAGTTTTACAGATTTCATCTAAAACTAATAACTTAACTTTAGGTACATTAAGCACATATATTCTGTCTTTATACAGTAAAAATCCTTTTCCATTCAAGATGTACCCTATACTTAGAATTTCTATTGGATTTTATTTTTCTTTTTCTTGTAACTTTAGGTAAATTTCATCTTGTGCTAACCCTGTTTTAAGTTGTTCTTCCAGATCTGTTGTATAAGTGCTGGTAGCTGCTGTAAAAGTCTTCTTTTCATTTCTACTTAATGCATCAGCAACTTTATTTTCTTTCTCTTTAATGTGTTCAATTTCGAAATCATATTCACTTAGAAAAGCTGGCCACCTAGCTTGTTTAGCATTCAGGTTAGGTTGATCTAACAGATATTTTAGTCCCTTATTATCTGTCACTAGAATAAATTTTCTTCCAATTAAATGATGATGCCATATCTTTAAAGCATATATGATAGCAACTAATTCCAATTCATAGGTTGCATAAATATTTTCATGAATTTTCAATTTCCTAGACTCATAAGCAATAACATGTCCTTCTTGAGTCAATACTCTGCCTAAACCATCATTGTAGGCATTAGTACATACTCTAAAATCTTTATTTGGATCATCTATTCTTAAAATAGGTGCATTGGTTAATAAGGTTTTTAACTTTTTAAAACTATCCTTGCACTTATGATTCCAATCAAATTTCTTTCCCTTTTTCTACAAAGAGGTTACCAGATTTTTGATTCTTGAAAACCCTTCGATGAACCTCCAGTAATAACCGCTAATCCCCATGAAGGATCGAACATCACTTACATCTTTAGGAACTGGCCAATCTTCAATCGCTTTTATCTTTTCGGTATCCACCAAAATTCCTTCTTTAGTCACCACATGACCTAAGTACTCGATTTTATCTTCAAATAAATCTCATTTATTAAGTTTTACAAAGAGTTGATGATCTTGCAACTCTTGTGAATTTTTTTTAAAATGTTCTTTATGTTCTTCCTCAAATTTCGAATAAATTAATATGTCGTCGATAAACATGACCACAAATGTATCCATATATTTATGCATTACATTATTCATTAGACATATAAAAACAAGTTGAGCATTAGTAAGCCCGAATGGCATGACGAAAAACTCGTAATGTCCATATCGAGTCCTAAAAGTTGTTTTAAAGATGTCTCCATCTTTTATTCTAACTTGATGATATCCAGATCATAAATCAATTTTTGAGAACACCATGGCTCCACATAGTTGATCAAACAGATCATCTATGCGAGGTAGCAGGTATCTGTTCTCGATAGTCATCTTATTTAATTGACGATAATCAATGCAGAGTCATAGAGTTCCATCCTTTTTCTTAACAAAGATGAGCGGTTCCCCCTAGGGAGACACACTAGGTTGAATATAATTCTTGTCAATAATATCTTTTAATTGTGACTTAAGTTCATTAAGTTTGAGTATATTCATTTGATAAGGGGCCTTTGAGCAGGGTACTGCACCAAGTACCAACTCAATGGTAAAATCTAGTTTCCTTTTCGGAGGCAGTCCCATAATTTCTTTCGGAAACACATCTGCATATTCCTTTAGAACTGGTATATCCTGAGATTTAATTTATCTATGTTTTTTAATTTTTTTTCATTATTTACTATTACTGCATAAGTCTTACAACCTTTCCTAACAGCTTTTTTAAGCTGTAGAGCAGAAATCTGCCTTACGGTTGTTTTCCTAGGGATCCCCTTTACGCTTATTGGTTTTACATCATTATTTATACAAGTAAAGGTTTTGTCATAGCAATGTAAGATTACCTTATCTTGCTCTAACCAATCCATAATGATTAGTATGTCATATGAACCCAAATTTAGTACATTAAGCTTTACAAAGTTTCAAATTGATCCATAGTTACTACACAATTCTTTACAAAACTAGTTACCTTCCTCTTTGCACCAGTAGCTAAATGAACCAACCAAGAACTTACAAACTTTTCAACAGGAAGTTTACACTTTTCCACCAAATTAGGTGAAATATAACTTAAACTAGATCTTGGATAAGTTAAAATAGCTATGGGTGTTTGGTTTATCTTACCCTCTACTTCCACCATGAAAGTTTGATAGTCTACTTTCCAATTATCCAAAGCTGCATTGATCCTGGGCATAGCCTTTGCTAAATATCCAACAATTATCCTGGGATTGTATTGTATGGATATTATTAACAGTCTTTTTCCAATTGGGATAGACTCAGGCATAATGTGGACCATTACATTCCCAACACTTTTCAGGTTCTTTTCGTTCAAATTTCTTTGTGTAATTACTGTGATTATTAGCAGGCTCTTTATTTTTTTTATTGTTCTGATTGTTCTGTGAATTATTCTTATTCCCTTGGAAATTCTTATTAGAAAAATTTCTTGCATTATTATTTTTAGAATTATGATTAGGCACAAACTCTTTCTTCTTTTGATCATAATTATTATTCTTTTTGGCCTTCTAGTTGGCCATACCCTCATTTTTTCGATTCTGTTCATAACATAAATTTGCTTTTCTCATAGCTTCTTCCAAGGTTTTTGAATTGTCATGCTCAATCCTATCCTTTATGTGATAAGGTAAATAGCTGAGAAATCTCTATACCTTCGGTTTTTTATCGACAAGGTATGACACATACTTAAGCAGACTTAAAAACTTACTATTCAAATATTTCATAGTCATTGTACCTAGTTTTAGCTCATAGAATTATTTAGCCCTTTATTCATAGTACTGTTCAGATAAAAATTAATATTTCAATTCATCTTCATCTTCAAGTCATCTTCATCTAGATTTGGATCGTCACTCAATCTGGATCATCATCATTTGATCTCGATCATCACTTGATCTAGATCATCTCTAGTTTTGGAACATCTCTATTGGATCATCATTACGAGTGCTATCTCTTGATTCTTCTCCTCATAGGAAGTTCTACAGAGCTAGCCCTTGTTCATGCTAGTTTTGGGCCTAGCCTCCATGTAGGTCTTTTCCAGCACTTATATCTGAGCCTAATTCAGAATGGCTCACCCTAGACTTACATCTAATCATGTAGGAATCAACCCTATAATCACATTAGAAAGGCACACCCAAAAATCACATCTGACCATGTGGGAACACATCCCACAACCCTGTCAGAAAGGCCGAGCACTCACATCTGACAACCAATGTCAGAAAGACCCATCACTTACATTCGACCATGCGAGGAACCAATCCTCCATGTTGAAAGGAATATGCACTTACATCTAATCATGTAGGAACCAATCCTACGATCACCTTAGAATGGCTCTATACTTACATCTGATCATGTAGGAACCAATTCTACAATCACATGATAATGGATCTGCACTTACATTTGATCATGTAGGAACCAATCCTATAGTCACATCATAATGTCTTTGCACTTACATCCTATCATGTAGTAACCAATCCTACAGTCACATCAGAATGGCCCTCAGTACCAGACTGAGTATTCCTAGTAACTGACTAGGTGCCTCCATTCCAAGAATGGCATTCAACGCTTATATCTGATCATGTAGGAACCAATCCTACAGTCACACTAGAACAGATCAGCACTTATATCTGACATGCGAGGAACCAATCCTCTCATCATGATAGAATGGCTCGGCCCTTACATCTGACCATGGAAGGAACCAATCCTCTCACCATGTCATAATGGCTCACGGGATCATCACTTTCCCTTGGAGGGAACCTCAATCTAGGGAACACCAAGATTCTCCTTGAAGTACTCAAAAATCACTCTAGCCAATGGCTTAATCAACACATCAACTATTTTTTCATCCATCGCAACATACTGAAGTTTCACTGGTACTTTCTCCACCATATCCCTAGTATAGTGATACTTGATCTCGATATGATTCGACTTGTCATGAAACACCGGGTTCTACAACAACTTCACACAACTCTAGTTTTTGCAATATCTACAAGTAGCATCAAACTGGAGATTAAATAAATCAGATAGTAGCTTCCTCATCCATACTCCCTCACTACTAGCTGAACAAGCTACGACATACTTTGCTTTAGCTGTACTCAGTGCCACGTAGGATTGCCTCCTGCTAAACCAAGAGACCACACTTGATCCCATACTGAAGCAACACCCTGAATTTCTCTTCCTATCAATGACACTACCTTCCCAATCTGAATCAACATAACCCTCCAGGTTAATATTATGATTCACCTCATACTTGAGCCCATAATCAACTATACCCCTTAGGTACCTCAGAATATTCTTTGTAGCAATCAAGTGAACATGTCTCGGATCTGTCAGGAACTGGTTCAAGGTGTTCACAACAAAGCAAATATTTGGTCTAGTTTTCGTCAGGTACATGAAGGACCCAATCATTTGATGATACATCATAGCATCAACCGCTTATGATTAAGCATCAATTAATAGCTATAGGTTCGATGCCATAGGTTTGGTCATGGCCTTACAGTCCATCATCCCAAACCTATTAAGGATCTCTACTATATACTTCCCTTATTCGAAATATTCATTCTTGTTACAAATAGATCATCTACATACAATACGACTATCACTGGGTTGCCATCTTCAACCTTGTAGTAAAGGTTGGAATCTGCTTTACTTTTGGTAAAGCCCAAACTAGATAGAAATCCTTCAATTCTGCCATACCATGTCATAGGTGCTTGTTTCAAACCATACAGGGATTTCTTCAATATACACACATGAGACTCCCTGTCATGTGTCTCAAAACTGAGTGGCTGCTCTACATACACTTCCTCTTCCACTACACCATTCAAGAAAGTAGTCCTGACATCCCATTGGAGGAAATTTCAACTCAAAATGGGCCTCCTAAGGAAAATTAATAAAATAATAGTTAAAATAATAAAATAGTATTTGTTAATTTTGGAGGAAGAGAAGAAAAAAACTACTTTTTTGTTTGTATTTTTGACATATCTCCTTATGTTTTTACTCATATTTTGATTGGTAGAGCTCATTGGATACAGAATTAAATTCCTCATCCAACGAATACCAACTCGACATATTTTTGAATGACCCCGCTACCCCCAAAAAAAGAAATACCTGAAAAAACGTGATGATGAACATCACGTTTTTTCAGGTATTTCTTGTTTTTTGGGTAGAGGGATCCATCAAAATTATTCCAAGTGGGTACTCGTTGGATGCGGAATTTAATTCTACATCCAACGAGCTCTCAATACCAAAATTTGAGTAAAAACACAGGGACGTATGTCGAAAGTACGAAAAAAAAGTAGTTTTTTTTATGATACCTATCCCCAAATTTATATCAAAAATTTGTTTAACTATACAGTAATTCAAATTTAAATCAATTTCATTAGCTAACACATGATGACATGGAATTTCAATTATATTTAAAAGGCCCATTTTGAGTTGAAATTTTCTCTAATGCATTTGGGGTATCTTCCATTTCATCACTGTAGCCAGAGCAAGTTCTGATCTAATGGAAGTGTATCTGGCTATAAGTGCAAAGGTTTCTTCATAATTTATTCCTTCTTTTTATGAGAAGCCACGAGCCATGAATATTTCTTTATATTTCTCTATGCTTCCTTCTACAGCATGCTTGATCTTGTAGATGCATTTGGAAGTTACAACAGAATTCCCTTTTGGTCTTGGGACAACATCACAAACATCATTCTTCATGATTGATTGATAGTATTCGATCATAGCATCCTTCCATTCTTTGATTTTTGCCGCTTCTTCATAGTTGGAAGGTTCCTTATTGATAAAGTCACATAATAAAGCTACATACCCGGAGCAAGACCTGGTCCTCTTTCTTTCTCTGTGATTTTCTTCTGGAGCCCCATATCTTTCTGCACCTTAGATAGCTTCTTGTGCCCAAGCAAGTTTCCTCTTGTGAGGATTTTTCTCCTGAGGTTGATCTATATGTTCTTGAGATTCTTCAAATTCTTGATCTTCTTCTTGAGTTTCTTCATTCATGGTTGTGTCATGAATTCTGGATGCCTCTGTTTTTTCATGATCTTCAGCAGGTCTCTTTCTGGATTTATTGTAAGCTGAGTCTTCATCAATTGTTACATCCCTGCTAATGTCGATCTTCTTGAATCCTCGAAAGTATATTCCGTAATATTTCAAGCTTTCAGAGTATCCCACAAATATACCCTTCTTTCGTGAAGGATCTAACTTTTTCCTCTTTTATTTTGGAATGTGTATGTACACTGGAAAACAGAATATTTTGAGATGGCTGACTTCTGGTTTCTTGCCAAAAAATAATTCTTCAAGTTTCATGTTCTTGAGTACTCTGTGTGGAGTACGGTTCTGTACATACAACGATGTTCTAGCAGCTTCTACCCATATATGCATGGGAATATCTTGACCATGAAGCATTGCTCTTGCAGCTTCCATGATCATTCTATTCTTCCTTTCTCCAACTCCATTCTGTTGTGTATTATATGGAGTGGATAACTCCCTCTTAATCCCTGAATCTTTGCATAACTCTTTGAATTCATTTGATGTGAATTCTTCGCCATTATATGATCAAAACGTCTTTATCTTCTTTTCTGTGTGGTTCTCGATGAAAGATTTGAATTCCTTGAACTTGCTGAAAACTTCATCTTTGTTCTTCATAAAGTATATCCATGTCTTCCTAAACAAATCATTAATAAAAGAAACATAGTATACATACCAGCTTAAAGAATTGGATGACATTAGACCACATACATCAGAGTGAATGATTTCCAAGATTCATTTTTCTTTGCTTTCGCTACTTGGAAATGTCTTCTTTGTGTTCTTTCCTTTCGCACATCCTTTGCATACTCCTTCATGTTTTTCCTAAATTTTTGGAAGTCCTTCAACAGCTTTGCTTGCAAGTGGTAGTGCTCTGTAATGCACATGTGCAAGCCTTCTATGCCAAAGTTAATTTGGCTCTACTATGTCATGGACCAAGGCTTGTTCTAGATGGCCCTTCAATTTGTATAATCCTCCTTCTTGTTCTCCAATTACTATTTCATCATCAATAGTATTTCCTCTTGGCCACATGCCTTTTGCATATAGTGTTGATATGGAGAGAAGATTCTTATTTAGTCCTGGTACAAACAAGACATCCTTAATTTTCATAGACTTTCCAAAGTCTAGCTTGTTGGAGGATTCACCACCACCTTTTATGGGATATTGGTTGTCATCCCCAAGTTTCAACTTATGGGGTGAATTATGTTCGGATAGTTTCTCAAAGGATTCCTTGAATCCTTTCATGTGTTTGGAAGCCCCACTATCAATAAGCCAATCTTTTCTTCCATGTGTGATAGTTCCCATGAGAGCGAAGATCAGAAAATATTCTTCCTCACTTGAAGAGTCTTCACTTTCTTGTTTTACTCTCTTTCTTGGAGGATCATCATCCTCAACAATGTGAGTATGATGTCTTCTTTTGGAGTTCTTGTTCTTCTTATATCCACTCTTATTCGTGGGACAATTTATAGCAAAGTGTCCTCTCACTACTACATTTCGATCCAAAATCCGACGGCGCGTGGATTTCCTTTTTTAAACTTAACAAAACTCACAAAGATAATTTTTTTTTTGAAAATGTGGCCATAAGCGTCGCTTAAGCGACGCCTAGTATCATAAGTGTCGCTTAAGCGACGGATAGCCTCATAAGCGTCGCTTAAGCAACGGCGCCTTGAGTGAGTGGAAAATTTTCTACCTAGAAAAAAATTGATTTCAATAACACACATGCATTATGTAATGAACACATGAATTTCCCATAAATTTCTTCCTTGATATCAATTTTTGAAGTTTTGTTTTCCATTTTTTCAGCTCAGCTCAAAGGCCTTGAAGAGATATCCATGATTATTTTATGATGCTTTTTATGTTTCTACATATATAATTTCTTATTTTCATAGTAATATAAAATAAAGCTATATGACATGATCAACAACTCCTTGGATAAAAAAAATGCATTGGATGAAAGCAATGGGTGGCAAGGCCTTTCCAATAGGTGTTGGAGGAAAATAAAACTATTAGACCCTATATGAAGCTTCTAAGGACCAAGGTCCATGAATAAGGACACAAACCATACAACATGGTATGTGTTGGACATCATTGTCCTCGTAGTGGTATGAGAGTGTTAATATGAGTTTTTGTGCACTATGAATGACTCTCAAACCATGGTTGGGAGAGAAATTGATGCATTTATGCTCTAAATTATGACTATTAAGATAATAGGCCATGATAAAGGCCTCAAACCACAAAATATATGATTTAGAAAGTATGTAGAAATATGTTGTTTAGTATAACTCTATCTTCAAAATGAGGGGGTTGGCAACCTCGACATAGAGGAACCCCGATATGCATGAGGATTTTCTACTCTATAATTAAAATATTTGACATATTGAACATAAGTTGTCAGTAATGGGATCCAATTTCAACATGGTGTTAGGTAATTTACAAAACGACAGAAACCAAACATCATCCCTAATGCAAAAGCTCTAATTACATTCCACTATGAGTCATATTGCTCAGTCTTCCTTAAGAAGTTTGGCCATTAACAACCTTTAGCATTATTGACAATTATGAAGGCACTTTCATCTCCATGGATTTGAAAACTAATCATTATACTTCCATTTCATATGCAAGGTTTGCATTTATGCATATTTGAGCATAGTCTTCTTGACCACATTGTGTTTGCATGTGACCATTAAAGTTGGACTACAAACTTGTTGCTTTTTAATGAATACATTTCTTTGAGCATGGTCATATGTGGTGGTAAAAAATCATCTTCAACACCAAAAGGAAAGCTTAGAATCCCTCTTTGACCTACAACTAAAACACCATTGGGTAAATCCAACAAAGGATTTTTACGATCTTGAGCCTACACCTTCAAAAATTGTAACTCCATTAGTGCTAGAGGGTAGTGGATGAGTCATTATTATTGCCACATCTCAGGAACCATCTCCCCTCCCATTGATTTCCATGCACAAAAGTCTAATTGAATCACGAAAGAGGAGACATGAATCCGAATCTCGAGGTCACCAAGAAAGGGAACGAGCTTTATTGTCCTCAATGGATGTAAGAAAGAAATTATTGACGATAAAAATTCAAACAATGCTACAACTAGACAAAAGTTAAAAAAATACAAAGAAAAACAAATAAATGAATTAGTATAATCTATATATTCAAATGCATGATCATATTGCAATTCATTCAAAGATTGTACTTGTGTATACAAGGTTTTCCCATAATTTATATAGTTCTTATTTCCCAACATAAACATTATCCATAACTTTATCAATGGATAGGATAACCCTAATAAAACACACTTTTAGTCACTTTCAAGTTTTCATGACTGGAAGCTATAGTTGAAGGATGAACCAACCACCAAACTTACATCACATTATGGCGCCAATCTCTACTTCATTTCCAATAGTCTTGTTGGGGAAGGGTGAAATTCTATATTTCAGAATTTTGATCGACTTTTTTTGCTGTGGATCAAGGTCGGCATGTAGTTTTTGTTACAGTTTGTGAAAAGCTGGTTTCCAAGATCCCGGATCGAGTATCTTCAAGGGTATTTTATTCAGGGTTGGGGGCGAATCCGAAATCGACCCAGGGCCAAATGGGTTTTCCGATGGCGGGCAGATCCATATAGATGAGTATAGCTAGCGTCCTGTTTATTGTTATTTTGTCATTTGCTAATGTCTGTAATGGGTTTTATTTACCTGGAAGCTATTTGCACACATACCCTAAAGGTGGAGAATTGACTATGAAGGTGAAATCTCTGACATCAATAGAGACTGAGCTTCCCTTTAGCTATTATAGTCTACCCTACTGTCAACCTTCCAAAGGGCCCAAACAAAGTGCAGAGAATTTGGGTGAGCTTCTCATCGGTGTCCAGATCGAGTCCTCCCCTTATATATTTCATATGAATATGAACGAGTCTATTTATCTTTGCACTACTAATCCATTAAATGAACAGCAAGTAAAGGTCTTGAAGCAAAGGATTGATGAACTTTACCAAGTCAATATGATTCTTGGCAATCTCCCATTCATGAGCTACACTCAACAGAATGACATAGTGATTAAATGAACGGGGTTCCCCCTGGGTGGTTATGACCAAGATAAGAACTACTACATAATAAATCACCTAAAATGTAAGGTGTTGGTCCATGAGTATGAGGATTCCGGGTTCAATTCTTCCCTGGGATGGTGCTTTTAATCCTTACCATATTGAACTTTATTTTGTGGGGTAGTCACAGCATAGGAGCTATCCCTATTTCCCTTTTCTTCATCATTTTGTCCCTATGGTTCTGCATCTCTATGCCTCTTACACTTCTAGGTGGATTTATTGGGACCAGAGCTGAAGCCATACAATATCCAGTAATAACTAACCAGATCCGTAAGGAAATCCCAGCCATAAAATATCCGTCATGGCTCCTTGTTTTGGGAGCAGGTACCTTGCCTTTCGGGACCCTCTTCATTGAGATCTTCTCCATCATGTATAGCATCTGGCTAGGAAGGTTCTACTATGTTTTTGGGTTCCTATTTGTTGTGCTTGTCCTACTTGTTACTGTGTGTGCTGAGGTCTCCGTGGTTCTCACGTACATGCACATCTGTGTGGAGGATTGGAAGTGGTGGTGGAAGTCATTCTTTGCATCTAGATCAGTTGCTTTCTATGTTTTCCTATATGCAATCAACTATCTAGTTTTTGATCTTCGCAGCTTGAGTGGCCTAGTTTTTGCAGTGCTTTATCTTACGTACTCCTTGATAATGGTTCTTGCAATAATGCTTTCCAATGGTACCATTGGCTTCTTGACATCATTCTACTTTGTTCACTACCTCTTCTCTTCTGTCAAGATTGATTGAGCCCAATCTTGCTGTAGTGCTTGGAGAGAGTTGTGTGGAAGGAGATCTTTTGTGGGACATTGCAGGTTTTCTCTTATTTGAATTAATATGATGAAATTATCAATTATAAAAGGAGAATTGCAAGAGAGGATACTGTGCTCACAACCTCAAGCAGGCCTTTCCTTGAAATCTTTGTATTGGGATTCAATTTATTTTCTCTTTTCTTGAGTATTTCAGACAGATATAGGTATGTTTTGAATATATCCTTACATCTTACATTGAAGGTAGCACTGTTCTATCCTCTTCTATATCCATTGGTTGGATTATATTTCTTCAGTATCATATAACTGACAGCTAGGTTTAGGTGTTTGTAGGTAGAGGTATTTTTGGGATATTCCCTCACATGAAAAAGATCAATCAGGAATTGTCATTTTTAAATTGAGGATATCAGATGATTAGAGAAATAGATGCATAGCACAGTACTCTGTTTTTATTTTTATTTTAAACTATCCTCTCATCCTTTGACAATACTGAATGACTAGCCTCGTTAATACTAGGAAGAAGTTGTCTACATAACCTCAAAACTTGGCCTTCAATATCCATATCCATAAAAAGTGATAGCAACCCATCCTCTTCCTCTTTGGGGATAGATAACTTGAAAGTCTTCTCATTCTCCATGCAACGTTCATCCTCAAGATCAGAGTCATTGTCAGATGGCTGAAGATGATCCCTCTCATCTGAGAGAGGCAAGAATGGATCAACGCCACTAGCCCCCCTCAATGATGTAGTGCTGGAAGAAACATATTTTCGAGGCTTCAAGCAAAGGCATCTTGTCCCTCTTACCCCTCCTGCTCCACAATCACAAAAGAAATGGCTTAAATGTGAGTAAACAACTCTGTGACCCCTGTGGCACACCCTGACACAAATAGAACAACACCCTTTAGAAACAGTTAGATCGCAAGTGTAGCAGAAGTACCAATGTCGTTCCATAAAGTTGCTTCCACTAGTGGTGAATGTACAAATTTTTTATGAAAGTGACCGTTCACTGTTACTCTCATCATCATCTTCTTTATCCATACTAGCCAGTTCTCCATCAGATGTGCCATCATCCTCATCATCATTTGCTGATGTGGCATCACACTCAATCACACTAGAATGGACTCCCTGACTGACTGGATTAACCAAAGCCTCCGAGTTATTTCTAGGAACACTAGGATTCAACTTACAGCTAGCAGAATCATTGTTAGAACTAGTGTTTGAACAAGGCTTCTCTGTTAATTTTTTAGAAACATGCTTATTAGCACCATACGAACCCAGTGCAGAAACCAGAAAACCCAAGACAAAGTTCAAACCCTCCAAATGGGTTTCATCGGCAGATAACTTGACCACCATATCAATTGCCCTCTTGATAATAGGCTTTATTGTGGACTCACCATTTGCCAACTAAACTACAAAAATGAAGTATGCTTTCATAGTAGGAACATCAAATGACAGGAATGCCTTCTCTAGACTCACAAGAAATGCATCAAGAATGTGATCACAAAGTTCTCTTGATTTTGAATCAGATGAAGGTGACACCCGAGCATTGATGAAAGCATTAGAGATTCCTGTTGGCAAATTACCTATAGCTGATTGAGCAGTATATCCTAGCAACATTTTTTCCATCCATGAATCCAAAGAAGATGAATCCATCAATAAGAAATTTTCTTGCAAGGTGTGTTTCAAGTTAATATAACTTGGATCACCTGTTAAAAGATTAACAAATAGCTGTAGCACCTTCGTATTCACTGACTCATTATGGAATCCATCCAAAGCATCAATTAAAGGCAAAAATTTACCATTGCCTCCAAGAAATTCCCGAAACTTGTTGGATTGGTTTAACATCAATGAGTCCTCAGTGTTCCCCAAATAAAACTTAAGCAAATTGGCTTTACTAGGATCCGTTCTCAGGCATTCCACCATATCAGTTTCACTTGTAAGTAGATGCTCTTTAATAGATAAGTTAACCTCCTTGCTTGAGTTCATTTCTTTTACCAGGCTTTCCATGTTCTTCACCAAAAATAGATTACTATACATACATCTCTCTTCTATAGAGGGAATTAAATTATTGAACAGGATTCTACATTTATCATGTATACCCTCAAATAGCCTGTCAAACTTTATGGTCATTATGACCTCAAGCAAACTATTGAAAAGTTCTGCATCAACCTCAATTCCCCCTAATGCATCCCTTGCTCTGAAAAATTACTCAATTGTACATAAAAATCCTAGGTATAACTGGTGATTAAGGTTTGAAATACACCCAGATTACTCATTCATTGTTGTTTTACTGTTGCTCTAGCGCCCAGAATGCTTGTTTAGGACTATTAGCCGATTACTGCTAGTTAGGGCTAGAACAACTTCTAAACTGTGCCCAGAATTAAAGTTTAGGTTGATAAAAGGGATTATACAGCTGTGTTGCTGCCCAGAACAGCCCAGAACACCAAATTTAAGGCTTCTATAACAATATAACTTGCCCAGATTGCTGATTTTTTTGACCAGAAGTGCTGATTTTTTGTCATGGTCAAATTTTACTTGCATAACTGCGTAATTGCTTTGATATCTAATGATGGTAATTGTTATGAAAGGTCATTAAATATCTGATTGAAATTTCTTCTTGTGACCACCTATTACTTTACACATTGCAGTGTCAAGATCTTAGTTGACTCGACGAGTGCTAGAAAATAGGCCTTACACCAGCTCCTCTAAGCTTTGATGGAAATGATCCGTTATTTTGTTTCTTGTACTTAGATTTCTGAGGAGGTAACAACTGGTGCCATTAAATATCAACTGAAAAATAATGGCTAATTCCTTGGGTTTATGTTTGGAGTGGCTATGTCTTAAAGACATGATTCTGTTTCTTTGATGTAGCCTTACAAACCCTGAAAATTATAGGATAGCCCAAGATGTTAATTCCACAAGACAGACCCACAGTGAGGATGCAACCCATAAGACAGTCCATGGCATCCTTGCGGACCTAAACCAGTAGTAGAGGTTATAGTTCATGCTCACAGCACTCAACAATAGGATCACAATTCACCCTACAACAGTCCAATAAGGTCATGGCTTAGCTTGCTAGCCCATAAGGAGGTCACGCCCAGCTTAACTATCCAACAAGAGATCATGGCTTAGCTTGGAAGTCCATACAGAGGTCACGCCCAGTCTTTAGCAGCCCACAAAGAGGTCTTGCCCAATCTAAGGAACAACAATAAGGTCACGGCCCAGACTTAGGAGCAACAAGAAATTCACAGCCCACTCCAATGAGCAGCAAGAACCCTGGAGGTCAAGCCAAAGAAGCAATAAGCCCTTAGAACATTCACTTAATTAGATCTCGAATTTTATCTTCTCAAGACACACACTAATGAAGTTTAAGACTTGAATTCATAATCTTAACATGTCTTATAAAATGGGTCTTGTAGTTGCATTATCTTTAACAAGTTTGACAGCTCTTTGCTATAACTGCTTTTTGAAATAGGGATCTTCATCAGCATTTACCTTCCTTTTCTTACCTGAAGGATGAACCTTGACTTGGAAGGGTGCATTCCTTTCTCTCCTTTCCCTTGTCTTCTGCATTACAATATAGACAAGGTTTTTGTCCACATCAGAGCTGTCTTCTATCTCTTGAGTCTGGTTATTAATAAGGTGCTGGATGGTTATGAAAACCCTGTTGAGAAAGGACAGAAAATAAAGGTGGAATTGACAGGATTAGAGTTCTAAGACCAAGATGACCCAAATCGGGAGGTATCTCCCTTCAATAATTTTGGGATGATTATATATTGTATGGAAATATATACATACTTGGTGATATGGATTCTATACTTTGTGCATATTATTTAGTCAATGGAAAATTTATAACATACCACATCTCATCCCATAAGTTAAGAGTTTTACTTACAAAGGGCAGGCATCAAATTTACCTACTCTGTTTGAATTTACGTCCTCTCTTTCATTCTTTAAGCTTCATAACCAAACCTAGTTTCTGTATTCAAGAACTTCTTAGAGGATTTAAACATGGGTACAGGTTAGTATTGTGATGAACATGAATCATATTGTTAAACAATAGTGTTATTTCCTTCGCAACCTTGTCTCTTATTTGTCGTGTTTGATTAATTGTGTTAGAAATTTTGACTGCTTTTACCTCCAACCTGGTTTCCATGCTCCTAACTCTTCTTTATGCCCTTTGTGATTTGATTAATTTGTGTTGTCAACACTTTTCTGTGTTAGATGTTAACATGTCATTGGCTATTACTCGTCATTGGGACATGACATCAACAACATCACATTTTGTCACCTTTGTGGACATCAATCTCTTGTAATGTTGATTTACATTCTTTTGGTTCTCATGATCTACTTTTGGAAGTTCAGGTTCTGTTGATTTGTGAACAATTGTTACTTTTAAAAGTATCCTTGTATCAATCCTGTGCAAGATGAGTTTTTTTCTGTTGTGATTTTCTATAATCAAATTTTACATGTTGTCTTGGACTTGGCATTTTTGTCACTTCTGTTGACATCAACTTCTTGCATTGTTGGGTTCTTGCAATCTACCTTTGGAATTTAATGTTCTTCATGGCCATGTCTTGTCATTTTGTGAACATTTTTTCCTTTTAAACATATCCTTGTATCAGGCCTTTGGAAGATGAGTCTCAGATGGTCTTAGTGATTTGTGTAAGCTCAAAAGCGCTATTGGCTATGCACTTCTGATACATAATAGTACAATATTTTGAATTTTCCAAACCTAGGTTCACTTAAAGCAATTTTTGCAGCTCTTCCTCTACTCTATCCAAAATGAGTCCTCTCTTGAAACTGGGATCTTTCTCAGAGACACTTTCCACAGACCTGCCTGGAGCAATGATAAAATTAAAGACAACCATGCACTATGCCTTAAGAATAACCAACCCCTTTCCTTAACACTATGCTCTTTGTATAATGTTTGAAGATGAGAGAGTATATCTAGAATGATATTTGCTAGCTGTGATAGCTCCCCTGTATAGCCAAAATGAACATTATGGCGCAGAATTATGCTAAAACTTATGGAGTATTCAATTTCAAGCAACTTGTCTCTACCCAATTCAGAACTCCATGGAAAAGCACCATATTCCTTAACATCAATATCTGATAGAATGATCCAGCCAAGTACAAAACAATATCTTTCAAGTATAAGCTCATGCACTTGGAAAGCTTCCCTATTCTGCCACACTTCCAAAATGCGACAAACAACAGAATAGAGATCAGACCAATTGAAACCCAGATCTTGAAGAACTTTGTGTTCTAAAATACCCCAGTTATGAACCCCACTAACGTCAATCAGTTGATGAAAGAGATCAGCCAGTCCATGCTCTTCTGTGACTCCCTCATTCACATTTATAACACTTTGTACCTTCCACTGTGAAACTCTTGGTAGATTGATACATGAACTGGATGGTTCTGACAGGAGACAAGGGAGATAACCCATAAATGCCTTGATTCAATTGAATTATAGCCGAACATGGACAGTCTTTCCCTACCTTCCAACATGGTTACAGTTGTCAAGCTGCAGGAAACATTGCTCCCTTGAATGATGGACACTTCCCTTCATAATGATTTCCCCTCCTTCAGCTGTCTTGATACAATTTGAGCATTTAAATTGTTTTGAAATACAAAACTATAATACCTCTAATCATCATTAACAGGTGGCAGCAAATGGTTTAAATCACCATTATGGCACTGTTCAGCTACTTTCAAATCCTCTCTAACTTGGCTCCCATCATGGTTGTGGAGGGCAATCATGAAATCGAACAGCAAGTTGGAAATAAGTCATTTGCAGCTTACAATGCAAGATTTTCATTTCCAAGTCAAGAGAGTGGATCCAGTAACACCTTCTATTACTCCTTCAATGCTGGAGGCATCCATTTCGTCATGCTTGGAGGATACATAGATTACAATAAAACAGGTCTAACAATTTCTTCTGGCTTAGAGTATATACTATTTGACGAGCACGGTAGGAAGTTTTACAAGTGTTTTCAGATGGTAACAACATGAGAAAGAATCCTAACATTGGTTTTAGTGTAGGTCAAAAACATAATTACTTTGTTGTAGATATTACAGGAGGCTTTTTGGCATAAAATCTAGGCTCAGTTTTGATATTAATGATAATTTGTCTCCTTGTTCATAGGGGAACAATATAGATGGATGGAGCATGATTTTGTAGATGTTGACAGGAGCATGACTCCTTGGCTTGTTGCTACTTGGCACCCACCTTGGTACAATAGTTATAAAGCCCATTATCGTGAGGCTGAATGCATGAAACAGGAAATGGAGGAGCTACTGTACAGATATGGTGTTGATGTTGTATTCAATGGCCATGTGAGTAACTAAATAAAGAAATATCCAATATATCTGCTTAATGGTGTTTCATGATTTTGACCTTATTTCTTCTGCTTTGATTAGGTCTGTAGCAGAACTACATGAAACAATATCTAGGGGGTGTATAAGTAATTGTGGTAAGAGGAAGAATGAAAAATAATATGGGTTATGCCTGTTGCTTCCAGGTTCATGCATATGAGAGATCGAACCGAGTCTTTAACTACACATTGGATCCATGTGCTCATGTTTACATTACAGTGGGATATGGTAGTAATAGAGAAAATATGGCAATACCTCATGCTAATGATTCTGGTAACTGCCCTGATCCGACTTCCACGCCAGACAGCTATATGGGTGGGTTTTGTGCCTACAATTTTACGTCTAGTCCAGCAGCTGGAAAGTTTTGTTGGGACAGGAAGCCTGAATTTAGTGCATATAGAGAGAGCAGCTTTGGTCATGGAATTTTTGAGGTAAGCCATTATTATTATCAAGAACTATTCACTGAATCTTAACTATCCTCAATATTGATAGGGAAAGTTTGGTTACTGAATTGGGTTCAAATGGTAGATTACAATGTGTATTTAAAAGATAGGCCTTATTCGATTGGTTCATACATTAAGATTTTTTATACAACTATTTTAAAATTGAACGATGGCACCTTGATGATATCCAGGTGAAGAATGAAACATATGCTCTATGGACTTGGCATCGAAATTAGGATACTTACAATAGTAAAGGGGATGAGATCTATATTATGAGCCAGCTAGGAGTTTTCCCAAATCAGCCAAAGTTCATTCAAACATCTGAGAGTCCAAAAATTCAAAATTTGTGAACTAGTAACTGCATTCATCCAGGAAAATTAAAACCCTGAATGGAGTACTTTTAGGTCAAGAGAAAGAAGCACCAGTTTTGGATTCCTGTTAATTCCCATTTGAGGAATTGAGTTTTCCACTGAGGACATGTATAGTGTATAGTATTATGTATTTTATAAAATATGCTCCTTGGTCATCGCTTGAAAATTTTCACAAGGCACATTGCCATTAATACATTAATATGTATTAATATGCATCAGTTTTGCTCTTTATATTAAAATCCGATGGCATTTCAATCCCGGGTAATCTGGCCGTTGTGGATGTCCCAAGCCATGGTAATGCATAATCATGGAATTGTGTTTAAGCCTCTATTGCAAAAGATAATTTTCTCAAGCCAGTGTAAGAATGTGAGAAAAAAATCACCAAATTCATCCTCTAAAGGAGGTATAAAATAATGATTAAATCAAATTCTCTGGTTAAGAACTTCACTGGAAAGAATATGCAGGTTCATTTTGCAATCTCACCTTTATCCCCTATCTTGGATTCCCAATATTTGTTTGCAGGGGTACATGGGAAGATAAATAAAGATTAAATCAAAAGTTATTGTTGTCAACTCCACTTCTAAAGAATTGACAGGTTTAGTTTGGCTTCCAAATATTTGGTTGTTGGGACCCACATGAAGATTTTGTGGTCCATGGGAAGATAAATAAAGATTAAATCAAATGTTCTTGTTGTGAACTCCACTTAGAAAGAATTGACAAGTTTAGTTTGGCTTCCCAATATTTGGTTGTTGGGACCGACAGGAAGATGCATGATAAGATGGAAATCTTTTCTCTAGCAGACAATTAAGCACTAAAGGAGCATGGTGATAAGACCTTCGATCATTTCTTTATGTGTCTGTCTCATTGACCAACATAATCTGTAGAAGAAATGAAATTACTTCTACTCCATCATCATCCTAAGAGATAAACATCCGGATGTATTTTATATGAACATGTCTCTCTTTCATTTTTCCTTTGAATAATGCTTTGTAAATATCTAGATAGACCTCATTTCAGCAAGTCATAAGAACTTAGCAGTGGAGTATTAATGGTAGTATATTTCTACATATACTCTGTTAAATCTTTGCACATATAATACTTATTATTTGCATTCAATTTCAAGCATAAAGAACCTAAATTTCAAACATAAATTACCTTAGTATGGAGTAAAACAGCAGGGTATTATTGACAGTATATACCCTCATATACACCATTGAATCTCCATGCATATTGAATGCTTATTATTTGCGTCAAACTTAACATTTGTTAAGATGCTTTTTGATTATTTCTTATTGCTTTCATTTTTCATGAACGGGATTTAGTATTTTCTAAAGGCAAAGTGAAGGGTTTTTGGATATCCAAACATTAAGCACTTCTTGTTTGAAATTGTGTCTTAGCAATCAAAACAATCCAGAGTTATCGTGATTCCTTCCTTTTTTTATATCATTACAGTGTTTATTCATTATTTGTTATTTCCCCTCAATTTGTAAATACTAAATATCTAATTTCAAAAGATTGCACTTTGAAACTGGTCTATACCCAATTTGCAGGTAATTTTTTTTTTTTAAAATCACTTCCGTCGCTTAAGCGACAGTTATACATGTCACTTATCCGACGCTTAGACTCTATTTCCATCGCTTAACCGACGGTTATACATGTCACTTTCCCAATGCTTAGACTCTATTTCTGTCATTTAACCGACGGTTTTCCATGTCGGTGAATCGATGCTTAATCTTTATAACTGTTGCTTAACCGATGGTTCTTCATGTCGCTTAACCGATGGGTTGCTCTCGTGAACTGTCGCTAGTCAGTTGGATAACTGTCGCTGTATAGATGTCGAACAACCAACGGTAAACTGATCTGTCAGTTAAGCGATGACTTAGACAGATGTCGGATAACCGACGGAGGGTCACCGACGCTTAAAAAAAATTAATACTGTCACACATGCGACAGGGAGGTGTCAAAAATCCAACAATACAGCCATCGTATTTTTGGTCGAAATGTAGTAGTGTCTTTCATCACATGTATAGCATCTAAGTTTGGATTCATCCTTTCTCACAAAATTATCTTTTTGATGAGAATGCTTACCTTGGTGATGATGATTTCCCTTCTTCCTTTCTTGGAGTGTACTGTGAGAGCTTGATCTCCACTTCCCATCTTTTCTTCTTGAGCTGCTATTCAAGATTCTTCTTGTGATCATTTTTCCCATAGTCTATCGAACTTGATTAGCTTCTTCCTAGCACATATTCCTTAGATGATAGAATCCCATGACCTAGGGAGACCATTCAAGGTTGTCATCACAAATTCTGCATTTTGCACTTCTTCATCTACTACTTCAAGTTGTTCTTTGATCTGGGAGACCCTTTTAAAGTATGACTGGATGGTCTCCTCATTTTGGATCTTTACATTCTTCAACTCATTCCTCAAATTCATCTTCCAGTTTATGTTCTTCCCTTCAAACAGTTTGGTTAGGGCATCAAACATAGCTTTAGGTGTCTTGAGGGAGGACACCTGTGGTATGACGTGATCCCTGATTGAATAAAAAATAATCCTCTTAGCCATAACCAACTTCTTCTTATGCAAGGTGTTAGCCTCATATTCCTCTGGAACTGGAAGCTCCTCATTTATGTAGGAGTCCAACTCATTTTCTTCCAAGACCATGGAGATCCTATACTTCCAGGCTCAGAGGTTATCAACTCCCTCAATATTTTCATCAAGCTTTGTATGGTGAGACATCTTAACTAAGAACCTCAAATGGAAATACAAAAGATTTAGATCTTACCAAGTCAACATGTCGGATCTAGATTTGGAGTTGAATTTCTGCAGTGCTGGTTCAGGAGCAGATTAGGGTTTGACTTTGTCAGATTTATATTCAGCCAAATGCTTTGATCTTGATCTCTAAACTTCAATTTTGAGGAGGATATCAATCCAGGCCTAGAATCACTCGAAAATTCCACTTCTATGGAAAGCCCTAATTTCCCACTGTAGTGTCGGGTCCAAAACTAAAAAAGATCAGAATTAGATTCTGCTTCGACAGAAAGATGCACCCTAGGGAGGATAGTCACCCCAACCTTCTTCCGCTTGAAATCTATGGAGAGAGATCCAAAAATTAGTAATCCTTAGTTCCCACAGCTACACAATGTCTTATTCTTAGGTTAGCTCTGATACCATGTTAGATTTTTAACATTTAAGTTAGCATTATATTAGGATCTTTAACTAAGATAATAACAAGCACAACAATCAAACACAAGAGAAAATGAACACAATGTTTTTCCTTGGGGAAACCATAAATGGAGAAAGCCCCACAAATTCATCAGAGATAGAATCAGCACCACAAGTAAAACCCCAAAACAGTAATATGATCTCCCGATAGTAGTAGCCTCTTTCTTTCTAGCCCCAACAACTTCTTCTCCCTCAACTATGCACTACAACTGAGTGTGAGTGAGTGTGTGATAAATAGAGAGGCTCACTCTCTATTTATACTAATTCCTAACTTGACAATAAATCACCAGGCGAGTCTAACAACCCTAAGGTTTAGGTACAAATTATGTGATATTATTTCTATGTTTTGAACTTGAAAAAATAAACAGGAAATCTAACTTACTTAAAAATCTAGAATCTGCTTAAAGAAATACCTCTGTCAGAGAAGACTCAATTTAACATGTAAATGATGAAATAAAATCCAGAGAAATAACCTAGCTATAGCACACATAATTAACCATTTAGAATTTAATCTCCTCACTTAATAGGAAAACCTAGGTAAATTGCAAGGAAAAAGTCAAGAACCTCATACTTGCAAGGTAGTTTCCTCTCTGTTACTAAATCGAATCATGTGATGAGATATTGATTATATCAATAGTGACACGATTGTACATCGATCACACCCAATGTACATTGATCTTTCTTAAAAAAAAACAAGCTTGCAATGCAGAAACTCCCTTTGAGTTCATTTTCACTAAAGATCACCCACAGATTTTAAATATATGCTTCTAACTATGATTTTCAATAATTGTATGTATAACACAATTATTGAAAATCATAAATGACACCCTCTAACACAAATCATAAATGACACCCTCTAACATTATGCAATACACAACCACCATATCTAATTTATTACTTGCAATTAAAATTTGGGTTTAGAAACCACTTTCATTAAAGTTCAAACTCTAGAAAAATTAAGAAAAAATTAACGATGACTTACAGAAATAGCTGAACATAAAAAATACATCATTAATTTTTTACCAAAATTAAAGCATCACTTCCTCTCACATATGGCAAATTAGTATGCATTTAGGAGGTATTCACACCTCTCACACCTGGCAAATTAGTATGCATTTTGGAGGTACACACCGCTTGGGAAGGTGCATTTAAAACTGAAAACCATGGTTTTATTTTTAACTTGGATGAATAAATATGAAAATCAACCCCAATTATAATGCAAGAAATTATTATAACTCAATGGTATATAAAGGTTTCAGTTATATCTAAATAAATTTTAATACCAATGATATATACACATCCACATGTTGAAAGACTTCTTGAAGTTTTACTATTCGCTTTGTTGCTTCTTGTCACTGCGTAGTTTGGGTTAGCAATCATGGATATTGAATCCAATAATAACATTTTAGAACCAAAGCACAAGAACCCCAATGCAGAAGCAATTGATTTATTTCACTCCGATAATGACATTTCAGAACCAGAACCAAAGCAAGAGAACCCCCAATGCAGAATTAATTGATTTAGAAATTGAGAAAAAGGTGAAGGACATATATGTTGCTATATTTGTGGCAAAAGAAAAGTTGGAGAAATCTCCATTTTATTCACAATTTGTGGAACAAATGGAGCACGAAGAAATGGCGGAACGAATAGAAAGTGTAATAGCGACTAACCCACGTTATTCACGATTGCAACTGGTTCTTTATGGCCTTGGACGGATTAATTCGGAGCATAGACACATGCAGTTCGCTTTTGCCCTTTTATTGCGAGACAAATTTAAATTAGTGAATGATATTGAGGTTTACGATCCAATGCACTCTGCAGTCGAGCGAATGGCTATAGAAGTGTTCAACTGTACTTGTCTCACTATTAACGAACACTGCAAATGGAAAGTGGACAGACCTACTCTATTTTTCATGCCACACCTGCCGTTCTATTTATTTGATATTGAATCCAATAATGACATTTTAGAACCAAAGCACAAGAACCCCAATGCAGAAGCAATTGATTTATTTGACTCCGATAATGACATTTCAGAACCAGAACCAAAGCAGGAGAACCCCCAATGCAGAAGTAATTGATTTAGAAACTGAGCAAAAGGTGAAGGACATATATGTTGCTATATGTGTGGCAAAAGAAAAGTTGGATAAATCTCCATTTTATTCACAATTTGTGGAACAAATGGAGCACGAAGAAATGGTGGAACGAATAGAAAGTGTAATAGTGACTGACCCACGTTATTCATGATTGCAACTGGTTCTTTATGGCCTTGGACGGCTTAATTCCGAGCATAGACACATGCAGTTTTCTTTTGCTCTTTTATTGCAAGACAAATTTAAATTAGTGAATGATATTGAGGTTTAAGATCCAATGCACTCTGCAGTCGAGCGAATGGCTATAGAAGCGTTCAACTGTACTTGTCTCACTATTAATGAACACTGCAAACGAAAGTGGACAGACCTACTCTATTTTTCATGCCACACCTGCCATTCTATTTATTTGACAATGTATTGAAGGCAAATTGGGGTCCTGCAAATTTGAAAAAAAATCTCATACTAGGAAACACTTTTTTGGATTTCATAGAAAGCAGTGTTGTCGAATCCACTACTCAAATTAAGTACATTCTGAGTATGCCTAAGATGTTGAGTGAAGTACCTCTTCCAGGAACAGTCATTAAAACATGGCGGAGTCCTGTTCTGTGTGACCCATTTTCACCAGTAAGAAGATTTATTGCAAAAGTCAATCTTGATCTAGTGTATAGCGAAGCGTTTCACGGTATCAGTTGGCATTTTTGGAATACGAAAAAGAAGAAACCTAATCCCTGCACACCACCTATCTAATAAGTGTCATCCCTTCTAGCCCAGCTCCAGCTCTTGCTCGTGCTCGTGCTCTATGAGCTGACTCACCTTGCCATAACGTGTAATCTGTTTTAGGTATTAAATATTGTTCCTTGGGGTCAAACTTCTTTGAGAATAACTCTCAACCCATTTACATTTATAAGAATTGTGTCAATCTCAATGTGTATGAGGAAGTTATGTCTCCCAAAACTCGTCCCATCTAATTAACCACCATAGTAGTTTAATACCCACTGAATTAATAATTATTATTAATTCTCGTGCAAAATACTTTATTAATTATTTTTATTATGTTTTACAGAAATTTCAAAAATAAAATAGTTTGTAATAAAAACATTTTTATTTAATAAAATATGTGGAACGAAGACAAAAGTGGATATAGTTGTTGAAGAGTGTTTGTTGACCCACAAGATGAAGAATACAAGTGGAAAAAACCGCTTAGTGAGAACTCAAGATGTAGGAGGCATCATCCCCAAAATAAAAAATAAAATAGTTTGTAATAAAAACATTTTTATTTAGTAAAATATCATGGAGGGAGACAAAAGTGGATATCGTTTTTGAAGAGTGTTTGCTGACCCACAAGAGGAAGAAGAAAAGTGGAAAAAACCACTTAGTGAGAAATCAAGATGCAGGAGGTATCGCCCCTAAAATTCAGGTATGCACTCCTAGCTAAACAGGAGGGTCATAAATGACCAAGTCCTTGGAAAAATACTATATATTAATATGTCCATGAGAAAAAAAAGGTATCATTGGACGAGGATTAAAATATGTTAAATGCACGAGATGACGCAATGAAATGTTTTTCTCTCGTGGTTCAGCAAACACGATCAAGGGTTTTGGGGAAGGAAGCATGGCTGCTCAAGGAGTTGTTTGGGAGGGACAACTTCTCGACTTTTGTTTTCCCATAATTGGTTCCATGTTCTTGTTTTGTTTCTTATGATTGATTTTAGCTACAATAGAATGTGTATTTTAAAGTCAAAATGTAGCTATACTACTAGGTAGTAGTGTTTACGCATTTCTATCGAACAAATATCCATGTTTTTGTGTAAGATATCAAATGTGTACAATGTTATATTATTTATTAACGCATCTGAGATCAAGAATCCATACTCGCATCAATTATTGGTAGTAATGTTATTACTATGGTAATTATTAATTCATTCTCAACATAATTATTTAGATCTGGTTGTTGTTGATCTATTATGGTTTCGAATTCAATACTCATTTTGAAATTATTTACATGTCTGTGAATTATTACTATGAAATGAATCTCATAATGTGTTATGAAATAGACCTAGTTAATGGCCACGTTCAAGGTAAATAGAAATAAATATATTATATAAAATTTACAGTTAAATCCATATTCCCTAAATATTCACATCAGCGAATCAAGAAAAGGTTACATGCATTTAAATAATATCGATATCTCTTTAACTTACAGTCAAAAAAACCACAAATCAAACCAAACCTTTTGAATATGGAAGGTTAAAGTGTAGATCTGCAAAGAAAGAAGATCGACGATTGAGATCGAATCTACAAGGAGATTGAGAGCTCATAGTAGTTGTAGAAGACAAAATTGCAGAAAGACAGTTCAGAGAAGTTGGAAGGCATATCCGCAATCTGCAATCCACAATACAAAAAACTGTAGATCTCTAAATAAATGAGATGGACTATTGAGATCGAAGTTGCAAAGAGATGAATGGCTCATAGGCGTTGATAAGGACTAATTGTAGAAGAAAATTTTAGAAAAGCTGAAAGGCACATCCGCAATATGCTATCCGCAATACAGAAAAGTGTATATCCACAAAGAAGGAATATGAATGGTTGACATCGAAGCTACAAGGAGATCAATGAATCACAGAAGTTGCAGAAGACAGAGTTGTGGAAGAGCAAGTTGGAGAAGTTGGAAGGAACATGCGCAATCTGTAATCCGCAATATGGAAAAGTATATATCCGCAAAGAAATCGTATTGATGGTTGAGATCGAAGCCGCAAATAGATCAACGGCTCATATGAGTTGCAGAGGATTGATTTCATAAGAATACTTTGAAGAAGTTCAAAGACGCATCTACAATATGCAATGTGGAAAGCCAATTGCAAAAGGTTGATTGCAGAGCGATAATTTAAACAATTTTAAATGTAATCCTGCAATCCACAATCTGCAATGCAAAATGAAGCCTTAACTAGAAATCCGCAACGCAAAAATCCAATTGCAAAAGGTTGATTGCAGAGCAATAATTTTAACAAAGCTAAAAGGTAATTCCACGATCCACAATTTGCGGAAAGCTAATTGCGGAAAGATAATTTTTATAAGTTAAAATGTAGTTCCATAATGCATAATTTGTAGAAAGATAATTTTTATAACTTTCAAATCCAACTCACAATTTGCAATCTGCATTGTGGAAGGTGGATTGCAAGAGAATAATACTAAAGGGTTAAAAAGAAAACCCACAATCTGCAATCTACATTGCGGGAGAATAATACTAAAGGATTAAAAAGGAAACCTGCAATACGCAATCTGTAATGCGGAAGGAGAATTGTGGAATAATATTTGCAAAAGGTAAAATGCTGAAGAAAATTACAATCTTAAAAATTACAACTCGCAATTCGTAATCTGCATTTCTGAAGTATTGTTGTGGAAGGATAATTGCAAAGGGTTTATTTGTTTACAATTTATTTTTGGTCCTACAGTATGCAATCTGCGTTTGTAGAAGGATCATTGCAGAAGGCTATCATGGAGGTTTAATTTGTTTACACTTTACTTTAGGTCCCGCAATCCACAATCTTCATTTGCAGAAGGATCATTGGAGAAGGCTACTTATGGAGGGTTAACTTGTTAACAGTTTAATTTGAATCCACAATATGTAATCCACATTTGTGTAAGGATTGATATGGAAGAAAAACTTATGGAATGATCATTGCAAAAGAAACATTGTGGAGGGTGAACTTCCATAATGGTCACTGTGAAAGGATTCCTACAGAAAGGACTGTAAACTTGGAAAAACAAGATTAAAATAGTGAAGTGTTTTTTAAAACTATTTATTTGGAATTGGATTCGTAGTTCTAGGAACGGGCGATCAAACTAATACTGCCAAGGATATGTAATAAACTCTAAATGTTCAATAATTCCCTATTACAGTTAGTGCTTTAATGATGTGTTTATAGATATATGCTATAGATAAAAAAAAATTATGCATTTTGAGGTGTTTTAAATAATAGAATCAGAGGATGGTTATTGTTGGGTCCTGAATTTACCCATTTTCCCCTTCTTTATTCCATCCTTTTTCCATATTTTTTCCTCCATTTTGCACCCGAATCCTTATCCAGCTTCTCATACAAACAAGCATAAATATCTGAGGTATAAATCATCATTCATTATTTCATTTTATGGTTGGTTTTATTTTATAATCATGGATTTTACTTTTCATTGTGATGATCTGTCCATGACTTGAAAGAAAGATTCAGATTCACAAAGGGCACAAGTGCAATAGCTCATCATATCTTGAAGTTAGTCCTGTTTGGCATCAGCTACCTTCTCAAATTACGTGCTTAACATTAATGCAGAAAGAATCTTGGATCTGCCTTAACGTTTGGAACTGAAACTCCCCAAGAATATTTCATAATTCGCTGGGCATGTTAGTCCATAGAACATGTCGAAGTAAAAACCTATTTATTACCACGTTGATTTTATGCAAGGGATTGTTAGTTGTAACTTTCTTGATGATTCGATTGCCTTAGATCAAAGATCTCCATGACTTCCCGAAGTTGATGTAACATAATAGCTTTGTTCATGTATAAGTATGTGAAGGAAGGGCGAGTGAAGGTTTCGGTTCATTCGCAAGTTGTAAGAGACATAGCAGAGTGACTGTAATTGTAACTGCATTTTTTTATCAAATTAATAAACGAGTGACAATTCCGAGTATTCCTCTGTTGGAGCCTTTGTGAGCTTTGAACAACATCTCTGTTTGGAGGCCACAGCCCGCCTCCTAATAGAGTTTCTGGTAGTTTAGATGTTTTAGTATTTTATTTATGTTTTGTCTGGAATTTCCATTTGATATATTTTTATGGTTAGCTACAACTGCATTCATTCAGTGATTGTATTATTTGGTTTTCCTTTGAATTGGTGCAAGTGGTGTGGTATGTGGAGAACCTCTTGCAATAGACAATGAGAAAGCACAATATAACAGAAATATTGGAGCACAAAAGAGATTCTATTAATCGTGAGCCACTTTGAGGGGGCAACCTCCTTTGAGCAAGCTCAATGCAAAATAATTCTTGGATGATTTCATTAGCCTCGACACTTAGGTATATACTAAGTCTAATATAAACAAATATTATTCCCTATGAATGTGGGATAATACAACATACTAACAAGATGACTTACAAAGCATATGCGTCGAATAAAATATACTAACAAAATAAAGAGGAGGGTTGACACGGGTTCTTAACATCCCCTCCCGCTTAGAAAAGCTTTGTCCTCAAACCTTAATATGTGGAAACTATTTCTGAATCTAAAGGAGTGGTTCCCATGTAGCATCCAATAGTTGCATGTTGTGCGACTGAATTGAAGACCTTTGTGATGGACCAAGAGCGAAGCTGACAACTGTGCTTATTGAGGATGGCCTCCAACTTCGAAATGATGGATCCTTCATTATCCCATTTTGGTAAGACAATTTTCATGCTCATGTTGGTGCCAATCACTTGTTGAGCACAAGAAGGAGGAAGTGCCAATTTATAAGCAACATACCCAATCCTTTGAATAATTGTATATGGGCCAGAGATATTTGGAGCGAGAATTTGATTCTCTTTGTCTTTCAAGGAGTAATTTTTGTAAGGCTGCAGATGAATAAAAACCATACTACCAACTTGAAAAGTGTGCTCAGAACGGTGTTGCTCAGTTTGTTGTTTCATGCGGGATCTTTCCATGTGAAGATTGTCCTGTAGGAGGTGAAGAATCTGATGTTGGTTTCGAAGAACCATGTCAATTTCTTGAAATAGTGAACTTCTAGGGGCAGATGGAAGGAGTACTAGAGGTGCATGACCATAAATTGCTTCATATGGAGTCATTTTAGATGCAATATGGTAGGAATTATTGTACCACCATTTCGCGAGAGGGAGCCACTTTTCCCACTGATGTTGTTCTTTAGAGGTGAAACAATAAAGATAAGTTTACCAATATTTGTTTATGAATATAGTCGGACCATCTATTGGTGGGTGATAAACTGAACTCATATGGATTTTTTTGTCAGTGATGCGAAATGACTTGTGAAAGTTGTGTTGCGGGATGAGACAATGGAAGAAGGGATTCCATGAAGAAGGAATATTTGGTCCATGAAAATTTTTGCAATTGAAGAGGTGGTATATGGATGGTTGAGAGCACAAAAATGACTATATTTGGACAATCGATCCACCACAACTAAGATTACGGTCATCCCTCCATATTTAGGGATCCCTTGAATGAAATCTATCGAAATATATTGTAGGGGTGGGAAAAGGCTCGAGCAATCTAGAAAGGAGTGTAGTTTCACCCTTGTGTTGCTGACAAGGAGCACATTCGGAAACCATAAGTTGAATTTCTCATTGCACCCCCTACCAAAATAAGTTACATCGTGCTAGCTCATATGTTTTGATGAACCCAGAGTGCCCTGCTAAGGGAGAAGCATGAAGGTCATAAAATACCGCATGTTTAAGGTTTGTGCTCTGGGGAAGCACCAGATGACTCGTGTATCTCAGAGAAAATCCATCCCAAGATGAATATGGTACCACATAAGGGTTACTGGCCAACTATTGCATGATTTTAGCTAATTGGGAGTCATTGACATAGCCTTCCTGAACAGAGTGTAGCCAAGTTCGAATAGGCATAGAAATAACTGAAAGAGAAACATGGGCATCAAATGTGTGAAAAAAATCATCCACCATAAGATTGTCCTGAGCCTTCTTATAGTCACAGTCCTTGAGTTTGCTAACCCATTTCTATTGTGTTGGGGATGATACCCTTTGTTCCAGGAAATATTTCAAACTCCAGTGATCAGTCTTGATGCTGAAAGGATTCTCTAAGAGGGAAGGCCACCACTTCTGTATAGTGTGCAAAATAGTCATCATTTCCTTCTCATATGTAGAGGGGGATAAATTATTTCTAGAAAAGGATTTTTCGGTGAATGCAATGGGATGTTCATCTTGAAAGAGGACAACCCCAAGTCCATTGCCATAAGAATCACTCTGAAGAGTGAAGAGCTTGGAAAAATTAGGCATCTGAAGGGTTCATCGAAATGAAAGATCCAAGGGAGTAGTTGAGGCTACTGAGGGTTTCATCTTAATGAAATGGAGGTAAGCGATGACACCATGTGAATTTATATTAAGTATTTTTTCCATGGGATGGGAACTGATGATGCCGAGAGAAACTGGTTGTAAGCCATTGAATGTGTGTTTTTTACCATTGACTGAAAATTGCATTCACAGTTCAACAAAATCCCATAAGATGGGTCCAAGTGTGTGTAACCATCGAGTTCCCAAAATCACATTACATCCTCCTAAAGGCATGGAAAACATGTTAGAGCACAAGTTATAATCTCCAATAGATATACACACATTGCGACACTTTCCTTTGCAAGGTAAGGTGCTCCCATTGGAAACGATGACTTTAAAGATGGAGCAAGGATGGACAAAACTATCAGCTTGTTTGGCAATCTGAGGGTGAATGAAGTTATAGGTGTTATGATAATCAATGAGTATTGTAAGAGGAATCTTCTTGAACAAACCTTTGACTTGCATGGTTTGTGGGGTCGTGACTCCGACTAATGCTTTTAGAGATATCTATGGGTGTTCGTCATGAGAATGAGGGTCAACAAGTGGCTAATGAATGTCGACCTGATCGTCTACTGGATTTTAAGCAACTTCACAAATTTCAAGTGCAGGCGGAGAAACCAAATCGAAGAGATAGATCTTTTGTTCAGTACATTGATGTTCCTCGGTGAATTTCCCATCACAATTATAACAATGTCCTTTTTCCCTACATGCCCACATCTTAGCTTTAGACAAATGCTTGATAGGAGTGGGTCTAGTAGTTGGAGGGATTGGATGTCCTTGGGAAACCATATTTTTGAATGGAACAAAAGTGGATTTGGGGAATTGTTGAGCCCTGATCTTGTCCTCCACCAACTTAGCCAACCCTAGGATTTCCATCATTGTGTTGGGACAGAACATGTTAACCTCAGATCGGATTGTATCCTTAAGGCCACTGATAAAACAACTCTTGTAGAATGCATCAGCAAATCCTTCTATGTGCTTGACTAATTTCTCAAATTTGGTCTAATACTCTCTCACAGTGCCAGTATGGCGAAGTTTGGTGAGTGCTCCTGTGAATTCATCAAAACCACTAGGGCCGAATTGGTGCAAAAGGAGTTGTCAAAAATTTGTTCATTAGGGCTTGTCATGATCCTTGATGTGCCAAAGAACCATTGAAGGGATTCACATAAAAAATGAGATGATGCAAGTGAGACTTCAGTGACATCAAAAG